>NIPM01000079.1:11619-127358 GCA_002738285.1 Holacanthella duospinosa | reverse complement strand
AATTTTACTGAAGTATTTTAAATTTTGTAGTTAGCCATTACTAAAAATGCGACTTAATGCGATTTAATGCGACGATCCTGGAAAATGCGTTTTAATGCGATTAATGCGATGCATATTTACATCATTCGATTGCATTTTTTATAATTCGTGCAGAATCCAGTTATCAATAGGCCAATCAAGGGTTATTTGTAAAATGCGATTTAGTGCGAAAAGTGCATTTGGTCGGCCTTGNTGTGAAAAAAATTATCTGATCACTTTCACACTTTCACACTTTGTCCCGCTGTGGAGTCTCATTGGCAAATTTTGAATTTTGGGGCGTGTTTTCACACTTTTGTAAAGACTTATGTGAAAGTGTGAAAGTGCTCAAATATGAAATTTTTTCGGGTGAGACCTGTTTTTCTGCGCTTCTGTAATTGGTTCTTTACACTTTCTGGGGAGGAGTTTCGCACTTCTTCTTCACACTTCTGTGAAAGTGTGAAAGTGTGAAAGTGTGCAATATGAAAAGGTAGACCCCTAGTGTGTCGGACATGTTGGATACTGTTGCTGCCAACATATGATCAGCCAGTTTTCTGTCTTAGGGTGTATCTGTTTACTTTTTTTTGAGCTATATCCCATGGAAACAGAATTTTTCACCCCCTGTTACAACTTACGGTTATGAAGCTTCTGCCCGTCTGACAGTGATGTTACTCTTGTGTCTAATTTCCCTACTCGACGCTTTTGTGACTTGTAAACCTTTTTTTTTTGTGAGATTTTTTAAATAAACTGCACAAACGATAAACAGATTTTGTAAAGCTAGCAATACTAACAACAACTATAACCCAAACTTAGCCTAATCCAACTTCATAATCGTCAGCATTTTAGTTCTGCGCGTACTTCATTACCTTTATTTAAATTTAAATTAATGTGATTAATCAATTAACTAAAATTTAAACTGTAAAGTGTGTGCGTAAGGTTCGGAATTCNTCCCTACTCGACGCTTTTGTGACTTGTAAATCTTTTTTTTTTTGGGATTATCATATGGAAAATAAGTAATAATGCGTTCAAAATCCACGTGCGACGACAGTTTCAACTAGGTCAAAGAAAAGAGCGCCTGTAACATTAGAAAATTTTGGCTAATTAAATTAAATAAAAATAATATTTGTTAAATTTTAAATAAAAATAATATTTGTTAAATTTTAAATAAAAAAAATACATATTGATGCACATTTTGAAACTAAATGTGTTAAATAATTTCGGAAATTCAACTAACCAAAATTTGAAATTTTCGTATTTATTTTGAAATTTTTAAATTAGGTGAGAGTTTTCCTGTTGACTGAGTCCATACTGCATTCATATGTTTGTTTATTAAAAAAAAATTTTTTTTTTTGGTAAGTAAAGATGGAAATTGAGTTGGGTGGAAGTGAGCGGTTAATCCAGTTTTTCCTAAAAATTCCAGTTTCCAATGGGAATGGCTCAAAAATAAAAAAATAAACAGATATATCCTAAGATAGAAAACTGGCTGACCTGATGTTGACAGCAACAGTATGTCAGTTTCAGTTGCATTCTGAATTTATAANTTAAGATAGAAAACTGGCTGACCTGATGTTGACAGCAACAGTATGTCAGTTTCAGTTGCATTCTGAATTTATAAGACTTGATTTTGATGGTTTTGGGGTTAATCAATTTTGAGAAATTTGAATCTGAAATTGCAGGTAGGAAGAGGAAAGCAAGAGTATTTGGGAGTGAGAAGTTTCCTCCGGAAGTAGTTGTGGGAGAGAATGGGCGTGTAGAATACCAGAACATAGAGATTATTCGAAATGATCGTGGAGAGGATGACTATGACGTGGAGTGCTCTGCCTGTGGAAAGATTCTGAACAAGAGAACTGCTCGTAAGAACAAACAATGTCCCTACCGACAAATGGTCAACCACATCAAAGGAGCACACATCGGGGCTTTCAGCTGCGTCGGTTGTGGCAAATCTTACCATAACTCAAAGTCTCTACGGAAACACATGGTAGCCAAACACTCCGACCACCCTCCCGACTGGAGATGCGACGTATGCGGAAAACCTATGCAGAGTCAACGGGTAATTTACTTATTTTTCTATAAATTAACATTCGCAATGTTTTAAGTTGAGTAGAGCATTGGTCAACTAAACAATTGTCCAATATTTAACTACTCAGTTTTTAGAGTAACTAGATATAACCGCTTACTTTNCATTGGTCAACTAAACAATTGTCCAATATTTAACTACTCAGTTTTTAGAGTAACTAGATATAACCGCTTACTTTATGCCAAAGTATAATGTACCAACTCGGTTATATATTCGTTGTAAGACTACTATGACGGTTATCAGACAACATTTTTTGTACAAAATTATAGTCTTATATACGTAGTGCACTATTTCAGAAATATTATTACTCCTGCTGTACAGTTTAGTTTTTCTTTGTCCGTTTAGTACAGTGGACGTCGTCTATAACGAACTTTTAGGGACCAGGAAATTCGGTTCATAACACCCGATGTTTATTATAGCCGAAAAATGAACAAATATAAAATTTAAAGTGATGTTGATGACATCCGATGTTTTGACTTTTCTTAGTTCAATTATTTTCTTTTTCTATATACTGAAGCCTCACAATCCAAATAAACCAGGAACTTACTTGAACAGAAAAAAATGTAGATTAAACTGTGTGGAATATCTTCAAAATTCTGCAATGATTTACTCACGATTTAAAAATGCTGTAACAGTGGATAAAGAATACTAGATAATTAAAATTTGACAAGTCTTATTTTGTCCACTGCGCCACGGAATAATAGGAAAAACGTTGGTGCAGTGATTCAAAACTTCAATTCTTCATTCATTCACAACGTATTTTATTAAATTGGCATAACTTTTTCAACATAATAGGGTCTGGTTCATCTCTCACGATGGTGAAATGAAGGTCTAGACCGCAAGATATTGTTCATTACACCCGAGTGTTCATTTTAACCGAGTTCATTATGACCGAGGTTTTCAACATTAATTTGCCTATCTCTAGGCAGGGACAGGCGGTTCAGGTTCATATAACCGTGGTCACATTACATCGGGGTCATTATAGGCGAGGTCCACTATAATTTTTATCAATTTTAGTACATGAGGAAGCACAAATGGTCTCACAGAAGCGCGGAAGAACGAGCGACTGCAATCGCCGCAGGTGAAAAGGAACCTCCTACTTATGCCGATATCATGGAAAAACGGAGGGTGAGGACTACATCAAATTTTATATCTTGAAAAGCCTCAAAAGTTCGCGTAGTCCCTTTAGACACTTGTACTGGGTCTACGGTGGGGAGAAATGTACCAAAAAAATATAATTTCTGTCACCGTCAATCTAGAAGTAAATGTTTCCCAGTACATTTGTCACCACCGTGGACAAAGTGTTCCGTCATCACTCAGGCTCGTTAGCCTAGAACATTGTACATATGCAAAGAAATATTTACATGGCGCGTTAAGAAAAGTTTATCTTACGTCTCGTCACGCTATCATTAAAGATATTTCATTTGAACAATAAATACTTCTTTTGGAATTTTACAGGCGCTTGGGGGTCCTGCCTTCCAATGCTCGGAATGTGGAAAAACGTACGTTGTGTTTGCAATACTCGAATTTTCAAAATAATTTATAAAGTTTATGACTAAAGTGAAATTTTTTTGAACTCAGGTTTCATTTCATGGCTAATTTGAAGCGTCATGAACATGTTCATCAGAAGGATATTAGGGTGGGTTATTATAGAATTTTACAACTAAAACCAACTTGAATATTTTTATTATTATTATTTTTTTTTGTAATTTAGAATCACCAGTGTACACAATGTGGTAAATTCTACTGTACTGCTGAGAGCCTGAATAGCCATATCAAGTATATTCATGAAAGTGAAAGAGTGCACAAGAAATATCGTTGTAGATTCTGCGAAAAGGTTTGAAACAGATCATTGAGTAATAAATTGATTTGGCTAAACCGTATAATGCTTTTTCTTACAGTGGTTTGTGACAAAATCTCCGTGGATGAAACACGAAAGAACTCATACAAAAGACATTCCATACTTTTGCCCAATGTGTAACAAAGGTTTTGCATTAAAACAAAGCTTGACAAACCACGTGCGGAATAACAAGTGCATCCTGGGTCGAGGACCGCTGAATCCCCGTCCGAGAAAGCCCCCAACTAAATCTAGGAGACAGGAGTGCCCTGAGTCGCCTGCGCATGCGGAGAGTGAGGAGAGTGGCGGAGGAGATATTTCTCCACCACTGTCACAAGAACAATCCTTTTACGCTGTCCCTTCGGCCGTACTCCCTCTACCTCGAAGGGAGGCTCACCAGACGGGTATAGGGAATATCCCAGGAATTACCACAGCCATCGCCAACTTTCCTTTCACTACATACCCAAGGCCATTCGATCAAAATTACCTACACCAACACTACGACAACTACATGTAAAATCACAAAACTATTTAGATCATTTCTATTATAAGGCTCCGTTGACGAATAAAAAACGACTTTATAAGCTGTATTTCAAGTTCCACAATGATTGTGTGTACGATCTATTACTAGCTCTAATATGACGGTCTACAAAACGAAAATCGAAAGGGAAAATGATTTCGCAGTAAAATCGCAAAATTTAATGTTTTACCTTGATTAGAAAAAGACTTAATTTAATTTTGACGTCGGATGGGAAAACTTATGATAATGCAATAATTACTTATGAAATATGACATTAAGAATTCTGTGAATTATACGAAATTACGAAAAACCCTTATCCGGGCACTATTAAAAATATGTATAAAAAACTAAATTTGACTAATTTGGATGGGAAAAATTACGATTAGGTGTAAAATTACATCAGGAATTTTGTAGATTTTGCCAAATTCGGAAATACCCGTATCCGGGCATTATGAAAAATATGTATAAAAACTAAAGTTGGCCAATTTGAATAAGAAAAATTACGATCATGGATAAAATTACATCAGGAATTTTGTTGATTTTTCCAAATTAGAAAATATCTGTATCCAGGCATTATGACAAATATGTTACAAAAACTAAAGTTGACAAATTTGGATCGGAAACATTCTAGTGTTTCTTATTAGTTCTAGTATCTATAAGTGGATATCTAATTATGTCACAAATTTTGAAACATTGATAATTTTACCCATGATCGAAAAATTTTTTCATCCAAATTGGTGAACTTTAGTTTTAGTGCATTATTTGTCACAATGCCCGGATACGGATATTTTCTAATTCGGCAAGATCTACAAAATTCCTGATGTAATTTTACATCTAATCGTAACTTTTCCCATCCAAATTGGTCAACTTTATTTTTTATACATATTTTTAATAATGCCCGGATACGGGTATTCCCTTTGTATAATCTACAAAATCCTTTTTAGATTAAAATTGCAATTTTACTTCGAAATCACTTTACCTTTTACTTTTCGTTTTGTAGATAGTTAGGATAAGTAATGTACCGTGGTTCTGTGTTATACCATGATTACATCGTACAATTTCATGAACCTTTTGGGTGAGTGTAAGTGACACTTAATTTAGACTTTCCCTTCAGCTCACCTTTTGGTGAAAATTCGGTGAATGCATTTTAGACTTTTTGGTGAAAATTTTCACTTCACCTCGTCTTCCCCTTCACCTTCTTTCTTCTTTGCTTCACTCTGCTAGACATTTAGACTTCTCCAACCTTTAACTTTAACTTAACTATTTGGTGAAATTGCCGAGTTGATTTTGCTTCAACTTTTTCAGAGGTGAAAGGTGAAATTGTACTTTATCTCAATTACTCCAATTATTTATCAACGCGCGTAAAAAGTGGAAATTAAAATTTTACACAGCACTCAGCAGTTAATTTAAAATAAAATACTGTTTAAATGAAATAAAAAATCCGTTGTTTGCGAATTCTATGCGCAATTAACGGTTTTACAAGTACTAAATGCAACTTCATTTTCAAATATTATTTTAATGATTCAAGTCGAGAAAACAATTTTATCTTAACCTCAAGTCACCCGTGCTCAAAGGTATTGACACGAGTAGAAGTTCAAATGGTCTAGGTTTTTTCACCGAAGCTGGAGGTGATGAATTGGTGAATGTGAAAGGTGAAAGAAAGGCGAAGTCTAAATTAAGGGTTCAGTGAATTTTTAGCGGAGCCGCATCTTCTCTTAAAATACGACTTTCTATAACCTACCCCCTTTGGCATAAGTTACCATTACACTAGCATTATGCAGTAGCATCAACATAATTTAAATTCCACCCATGTTCAGATTGAAGTATCTTGCGCAGCACGATCGAAATTCCATCCGATTGCAATTTCGATCAAGCATCATGAACATGAAGCATTGCTCAACAAAAATTCACCCGAAGAACGGATACAGTCATCCCGTCTACATGAAAATTTCATCATATCTTGTGGAAGGAGTTTCATGATGTAATTGTAGCATTACTCAGCGAAGACTTACTAATGTCATTTGGTGAGTTTGACGTCCATGATATCCTAGAACATTTCTAAAATCAGAAAGTTGCTGCTTCTACAGTATTCATTTTAGATTTTATCAGGCGGTATTTCTCTGGGAGCTTTGCTTCAAGATAACTTAGCAAATAAATAAGAACGGTTATTGTAGAGAAGTGACCCAAGACGAGGTAGGATCATTGCACCTAAAACTGAAATATTCGACGGCTCATTGGTGAGTTATTCAATAAAATTAGGTCCAGAAATTGAAGCTATACTAACTTTGCTCCTACATCTAGAAGCGTCTAAATTTTACAGCAGTCTCGGTAGAACTAATCTCTAATCCAAACAGAAAATGCATTAATCAATCATCTAAGCTCTGCTTAGGTCTGTGTGCTTTAGATATTTCAAAGTAGGTTTAATGACCAAGACAAGACTTTCAATTGACTGCCAAATTAGCTTCTTTCAAGTTTTCTAGTTTTGTTCGACTTTGTCAAAAAATTTGTTCCATAACTCGAACGTCCTCTCGACCTGGAAAGTCATATGCATGCTTGAGCCGTATACTGGTCAAGATAAGAGTTGCTGTATAGTATTAGGATACATCTTTCAAGTTAGTTTTATTTACTAAAATAAATTAGTTATAAATGAAATATATCAGAATTTAAAACAGTAAAGACAACCCGTCTGGAAAATTTTGAAGAATAGGTACACAATCTGTACCAATAAGTGAATTAAAAGTAATATGTTTTGCATTTTCTGCAAATTTAAAAGTATTATGGCGATAATTTTATGCAAACGCAATTGAATAAAAATGATAATATAGACGTAAAACTATCCCGAGCACCATTTACATTTTCAAACCATGCCCAATTTATACCACCAGCTCGTTGGTCTGACATATCATCATAAAACTTCAAAACAGTTTAAGGTTTATTAAAAATTGAGATGCTATATAGTCAGACATCACAAGTCAGAAAATAACAAACTTTTAGGAACCCTTAATTAAAACTACTGGAATTAAAAAAAAACGCGGTTGCCCGGATTCGTCATTATTATTAAACTATACGAACAAAATATTGAAGCAACTGGATAGACTAACTACACATAAAATTTCGAATTTCGTCGATTCGATTCATCAGATTGGTTGTTAAAGTTGAGTATCTGACTTTGAGGGAAATGACTCGATTTTCGTAACTTTCCAACTTCGATTAACATTGCGTCTGAATCCGATTTCGTAAGACTGGAACTCTTCCTATTTTTTCGAAGTCTGGGTAGTGTTGAATTGGCGGTAAACATTTGTGTATTTTGTGACTGTGTTTCAGTCAGCATTAGCTTAATTGCAGTAACTTTTGCCATTTCTGACATTTTTGAATCCACCGGATACTCCAAATTTGTTTTTTCAAATGCAATCATCCATTTTTGTTTCTCTGGAGGACTAGGAGCAATAAACAGAGTCCAGAGACCATCATGGGGGTTAAACACTCTCCAGGAATTGTGTACCATTCCAAAGTAGTCATCTAGAAAATATTAAAATCATTCAGTCAATCAAATTAAATTTATAATTATTTAACTGCACTGCATAGTTTGAATTTTATTCTCTCTCTCTCTTTTAAATAAATAGAGCAAGTCTTGCTTAAAAATTGATAATACCGAAAATACCAATAAAAAAAAACCAATGAACCATCTCAAAAATACAGTGGAACACGCTTATAAAATTGGTGGTTTTGCACGCAGAATTTTGGTCGGATAGTCGTCATGGTCTTATAACGGATTTAAGATCAATTTGGTCTTATACAAAAGCTATGACGTTTTTGAATGGAATAAGCGTATGTATTTAATTATTCGACGGGAACTTAAGTAATTAAATGAATAAGAAATGCTGCAATAAGCTTGCGGCTTACCATTTCAATTAATCTGTAACTATCGCTTGTACTCTAATTCAAATTTGTTTATCCAAAATCGCCTTTGTAAGAGCGGGAACATGAAAGTGAAGTTAGGCTGCTTTATTGCAATTGTTAAACAAATTATACGGGAATAATAACTTTAATGCCGGAGTTCCTTAAATTAAGCTCTCCTTAGTCCTCTCTTTGGGAACGTTTAAGGGAACCTTAAATTTTAAGGCGTAGAATTTGGAAACAGATTTGGAAGAAAGTTTAAGAGACAGATGAGTATGAGTATCAGATTGACGCTTTCAATAAGCGGTCATCGAAATATTTCATCACAAAGTGAGAAATATATTGTTGCCTTTATAGATATACAAATCCAAAAATCTATATAGAATTTTTGTTGATTTTTAAATTTGTATCTGTATTGTTGCCTAAGCTGAAGTTAAACAACTTGAAGCACTTAAGTGTTTAGACTAACCTATGGTTAATCCATGTATCGCTGCAACTGCTTGTGTTTTTTCAGATTTCAGGTCAACTATTTTAATTTGGTAGGATAACGAATAAGAACTTAATTTTTTTTTCTTTATCCAATTTAAAAATCAATGACTTTGTGCATTTAAGAATTTAAGTGTGAAAAGTAGTAAAAGAAGTTGTGGAAATAAATTAGTATGCCCGAGCACGTGTTTAGCTTCTAAAAAGAAAAAGAGAAAATAAAAATATCGAAATTGTGCATGTATTGGTCTTAAGTGCCAACTACCACGAACTTGGGTTTAGAATTCTGGTCTTATATCAGTTTTGCTCTTATAGTGCGATATTTCCCAATCCCAAATACATTGTTCCAAACCAAGTGCGCCAAAAATTTGTCTGATAACTAGGGGTTTAACGAATACCGGTATTCGGCCCAAAAACGAATAACGAAGCTTCGCTTCGTTCTACAAACGAATATGTTGGAAGGGGGGCGAGTTGGGGGAGGGGGAGTGAGTTGGGAGGGGGAGTGAGTTGGGGGGAGGAAGGTGTAGGGAAGGGACGTGGGCTATATGGATACTTGTGTTAACTATTCCCGATTCACTCGTTGGTTATGTAATCAATTTTATACAATTTCAATTTTAACCGATAGATGCATTATTAATGTTAGACGGGTAAATTATCTCTATTATTGATTAGGAAACATTTGTTTATCGGATGGATATGCTTGTGATGTATTTCCTAAATGACATAGGCAATGCTGTCTATTTATGATATTGCAACAGCGTATTTGAGTGATACAAACTCCTACACAGTCAGTCCAGTTGACCAAGAGGTGTATATAAATTGCTACACAGGCAGTCCAAGATGATCGGCTTTGTAGCTATGTTACCCTTGTGGAGATTTTTTTGGAACAGTATAACCCAGTGACCATATTGTCTTTTGAGGTAATTCATATTGTAAATGAAAGACACAGTTGTCGAGAGCAAAGTCACGAGCCCTTGACCCTAGCCGCTCAAAACTACGTTAGTGGTTTGATTTCAAAAATGGGTGATGCAAATTCCTACACAGATAGGTTTATGTGAGTTATTTAATGTTTGAGATATTCGGCCGAATATTCGTCCGAAGCTTCGTCATGAGACTCCGAATACGAATATCTGTATTCGTCGGTAAAATAGGCCGAATATTCGTTACATCCCTACTGATAACCGAATTGGTCTTATTTCGAAAAATTTCATAAGCGTATTCCACTGTATATACAAAAATTTACTCCATTATATGAGAATAATTTTTATGAAGAAAAAAAATAGAAATCTCTAACCGAAAGACAGACATTGTAGTTATTTAAAAAAAATTTATTTTTATTTTTAATAATTTCCCTTACCTTCTTCATTGCTATCTATATTGACCCAGGCAGTTGAGCACATTGGTAATCGACAGTCAAGTGAAATTGTTCCTTTTTTATACGAATCCTAAATATTAATTTTAATTTATGGTTAATTTAAAATTTACTTAATTTCATTAAACTTCAGATTTTTAAGTTACCTTCCTACAGACAATGAGTTCATTGTTGAGTAGAATCAAATGAGTCTCTTTGTATTTGTGCCCTTGTTTCATTTTGACTAGATCCGCTTTATGTAGCAACACAGAATTACCCGGGACTAAATCAGGACCCTTATAAAATAAAAATTGACTTTAGTTTAAAAATTTTTTTTTCAAATTTCCACATTTGAAGTCCAAAATGGTGAATTTCACTTACTTCCCACCCATCAATGGAACTTTGAATCCGTACAATTTCTTGAAGTGAGTCGAATTTTCTTTGTGTATCGTTGATTTTCATTGCAACATCTTTCATCGTCGCTAGCGCAGCTTCGACATTCTCATAGTCTTCGTGTCCAGTCTATACAAAATCATAAAAAAAAAATTATGACTCCAAGTGATATCAATTTTGAAA
The DNA here is from genome assembly GCA_002738285.1 of Holacanthella duospinosa. Classification (NCBI taxonomy): domain Eukaryota; kingdom Metazoa; phylum Arthropoda; class Collembola; order Poduromorpha; family Neanuridae; genus Holacanthella; species Holacanthella duospinosa. The sequence goes on along the minus strand of NIPM01000079.1, from coordinate 116,602 downwards.
GCAAATTTAGAAAAAAAATCAAAAAATTAATTAAAAAATAATGAAAAATATCTCACAGCTGTGTGTTTTAAAAGTTCATTGAGCTGGAGGTGATACTGACAAATTCTTTGAATTGGTCTGAGGAGAAACCCATGTAATGGGAGTTTATCCATAAGTTGGAGTCGGCGACAAGCTTCAAAAAATTCAGCATATTCATAGTTGAGTGTGAGTTGTCGCACTGTTGCCATTGCCATAGGATTTTGGTAACAATATTCAGAATAGAGATCAAAATGGTCTGCCCAGTGTTGAAAAATATGACCAATGCGAGATCTAGCGTAATCTTCTGATTCTACGCATGTCTTGAGACTTTCAAAAATTCTTAAATGGAGTCTGAGAATTTCATCAATATTAGAGAAAATATTATGTACAGTTTTATCAGAAAAAAGATCAGTTCTTGCTCGACAAGGTATAAGAAAACCTTGGACAATGTCATTCAAACTCTTTACATAATTTTGTTCTGTTGTCAAAATCTCTCTAACAACATTCCCACGAATGGATTCCTTCTTTTTCTCCAATAGTAACTCAGCTTTTCTTTGGCGGGAATATTTGAGTGGTAGAGAGTGATAGTAAGCCTTTGGAGCAACTGTCCCATATTTCACAACACGCTCATCTAAAATTGAAAAAAAAAAATAGTTTTTATTAAAATTATACTAAATAAATAAATTCATTATGCATAGGTTTTTCAATATTTAATTTATATACACTAAACTATATTATATACCGGGTGTCTTAGAGTTGATACCTTAGAAGAAAAATCAAAAATTCAACTTCACCCAATCAAATTCCAGGAAATTTTTGATATTCAAATCTAATTGGACAAATTTGAATTTTTGAATTTTTTCAATTTTTATTTCATTGTGACATTAACTCTGGTACATCCGGTATAAAATATAATTATGTTTACAAATAGTTCCACTCACCGACTCCGTCCTCTTCATTAGATGACACAAATCCAGCATCTTCCTCTCTTTTGTCTCCATCAGAGTCCCAGATTCCATTTGGAATTTCCACCAATGACAGCTTCTTCATTGATATTGGAGATGCAGAGGAGGAGCTTTGTGAGTGACGATATTCCATTGACTCAAATTCTGCAGAATTCTTTTTACTGCCCCCTAAATTGTCAAAATTGAATATTACAAAAAGTATTTTTAAAGAAAATGTTATCAAAATATAATTATGTTACTCAATTTTTATTTTTTATTTAAAAAAAAATTTTTTTTTTATTTTTTTCAAAAAAAATTTTTTTTTTGTTTCAAATACTGACCTCTCAAAAATCTTCCCGGTACTTCTTCCTCCAATTGAATCCCTGAATCTCCACTCTGACACTTGTCTTCACGACTTGACTTCCGAAGTCCTTTTCGAATTTTTCCAGATGAAGGATCAATAATAGTTGATTTGTTTGTAGACTCAACTAATCGGATACCTCCGTATATATCCGGTGAGCTACTCGATGGATATCTCTCCTCCTTTTTTGATATTTTTTGTTTTGGATTCGTTGAATTTCCAAAACGGAGTGAAAATGTTTTTGAGAATCTTTGAAAAAGTGATGGAGTTGTTGATTTTATACTTATACTATCACAACCCCCACTCTCAACACTACAAGTATCAGTACTTTCTGAATTTTGATGTCGAAGATGATGAGTCTGTTGTTGCTCAAGTAAATGAAGATGAGTAATACTGAGATTTTTGATTGGTTTGTCTTTTCCACCACTTGAGCCTTTCCGTATTGGTTGTTGAGGTTCGGAATCAGATGACAAAGTGGCAACAGCTTGGGATACTTCCATATCACGATACACTCTCATCCAAGCCCTAAAACAGACAACAGAAAATCAAACTTAAGAATAAAATAATTAATATAATAAGAATACAAAAATTTTAATTCCGAATAAAAAAAAAAGAATTCAAGGACACCTTAACTACTACCCACAACAATGAAACCCAAATTATACTAAAACCTTTTTTTTTACACGAAAGTTTGACCATTGTATTGACGAGATTAAGTACATGGAAAAGTCTTATAATGTATTATACTAAGTTATGATCACTTTACTACTAGACCATCCAAAAAAAATAAATAAAATGTACTGTCAACACTGGTAATTCAACCGAAACTGTCAGGCTATATGTTTCTAGACGAAACTCTCAAAAATCCGTACACTTTGGAATCAAATAATTAAGCGCTTTCAAGTACAATGACAACGAGGTATACATGAAAGTTTAATAAATTACTAAATTCTCAACGATTGTTATAAAAAATTGTTCCAAAGTGAATTTCTGAATAAATATAATATAAAAAGACTGAATCAAAATGATTAAAAATGCAATCTAACAATAATTATTAGACTTTTTTTTGTCTGTCGGCAATTTCCGACTACTTTGGCGTTGTTATAATGGTGAAGAGCCAAAAATGCCGAAAGGTAAATTATAACTCAATTCAAGAATAAATCCATTAATTCTACTTTGTATATACAGTGTGTTCGAATAAGAAGGCGAAAATTCGGCACTAGCGTTTTTAAAAATCCCACAAATTAGAGTCATGTGACAATTTTTAAGTTAAGAAGAGTTAACAAAACTTTGGTAGAAACGATTTTTAGGAACTTGAGCAGTTCATAATGTATGTAAAATTTTGACATATACTCAATTTTTTATTTTCCGCAAAATCATTTTTCAAAAATTTCGCCTTCTTATTTGAACGCACTGTATATAATTAATATTTAATTTTTGGTAGATATAAATTACGATTAAAAATTGAGTATTATTATGCTGGTAATTTATTAGTAACTTGGAGTTGCTTAAATTTTGATACAAAACACTCCTTATTTTAAAGAGAAATTTCAAAAAAAAAAAAATTTCTTCATATTTCAATTTCTTGAATCTTAATATATTTATATTGACTTAAGTATAAAAGTTTCATAATATTTTTTATAGACAAAGAAATGAAATATTTTGTAACAATATTTATTATAATTTATTCAGTAAGCTTAACAATAGAATCTCATTATCAGATTATAAATATACCTCCTTAGTTTTCTCAATAAACATACCCTGAGAGAATTTAGAATTTTTTTTTACCCAATCAGATTCAAGTATTTATTTAAATAATCAACTATTCGAGTTTGATGTGTAATAGATTTAAATTAGTTTAAATTAATCTTGCTTCATCTTTTTATTAAAATATCTTATAAAATTTTTTTTTTGAAATATGGATTTTAGAGGGTTAAATCTTATGGTTTACATTATACGATTTATGTTTTTTTGATTTTTACTCTAATATATTCTCCAAACAATTGAAAATATTATATAAAATGATAAAATTTTTGCAGACATTTTATATTAGTTGAGTAAAGATGATGATATTTTTGTATGTTTTAATAATAGATTCATTACACAATGTCATCGTCAACTATGACAAAATATTTGGTACTCAAAAATGAAATTTTTTTTACATGTTAATTACATAGGTAAGTGTGTTTTTCCAATTTACTCACACATTTTACACTAATTTTGCATAGAAAAGTGCTATCTATCATTCTCATTTATTATTTCAAATTAAATTAAATCAGTAAAGCAAAAAAAAAAAAAAATTTCTTACAGCACATGCGCTAAACATCCTATATAGAAATGTCATACGTAGTATAGGAAGCGGTTAAATTTAAATGATTGCCAACTCATTAATTCACACAATAGGATTCTAATTGATGTACAGGATGGAATAAAAATAAACGGAACTCACTTTCTCTGCGCATAGTCAAAAGACATTGGTCGTCCTTCCCGTTTCTCCAATTTCATCTGTAAAAATACAAAATACATATATATATAAATATATATATATATATATATAAGCTTATTAATTCTTATAAGTGAAAATTATAAGAAATAATTTACTATTACTATTGTTCATTTATCCCATTGTTATCAAGACATTCTTATAAAACTTTCCTATTGTTTCCTTTCCATCACCTACCTCCTGCTTAAGTCTAATAATTCCAAAACCGTAGTTAATTCCTAACTAAATAGTCACGGTATTAACTTTTTAACCAAAACTTTTTATTATTTTACCTACCCACTCAGCGTGACTAACTTTCACGTTTGTAAAAAATTTTGTAAAAAAAAATTTTTTTATTTTTTATTTTTTATTTTAGTTTCGTTTTCCTTGGCCACGCGTATTTTATGGTTTCTGCACCTCAACATAAGACTTGTATTCATAAAAAACCAAAGACTGTCAAGGAAGTAGCTATTTTTCACTTATTTATTAACATATTCAACAAATGGTGTGAAATTTAACATTTCTTATGCTCATTTAATGAACAAATATTAAAATAGTAATTAAAAAATACACTCACCAACAATAGCTACCATATTTTCCACCTTATACTGCCTCAACNAATATTAAAATAGTAATTAAAAAATACACTCACCAACAATAGCTACCATATTTTCCACCTTATACTGCCTCAACTCTCAGTTTGACCACTGCCACTTTAAACTATTGAAATTTAACTTAATTTTTAACGATGTTATAAAATATCGAAAATCTGCTTGATATAGCGGGTTTGAATGAATGTGATTGGTTGGTTGGTTAAAAAAAAATTTTTTTTTTTTGCAAAATTAATGAGTTGCCAAAAATTTACAGTTTTTAGTCTATCGGGTTTAATGAGTAGAGGTAAAATAGCAGTGGCATGAGTAAGGACCATTTTCCAATTACTACAGGACGAGTTGCTTTGTTGTTTTGTTATCTGTCTCAGCATCACTATCTCCATCACACATTCGACACGAGGTTATCATAAATCATAATACAATTTAAACTTTTTTTTTTTTTGCAATCAAACCAAAGTGCAAATTTGTATCTTGACTGTTCAATGTGATTCCAAGTATTTTTCATAAATTACGTCATAAATTCTATAGTATTCTAATAGTGTAGTAATCCGGAATCTGAGATTTGATTGTTACCTTTTCATCGACTGACAGAGTTATGTAAGTCAACTTTATGTCAAGTCGATAAACACCATTAAAATTCATCAGCTCATTAACAAACTAAACCTACACAGAATTACCACATCGTATAATTCATTACAGGATTCAAGTTGTTTGTAATATCAAGGTTCGACATTCCTGGTTATTAGTGATGAAAACGTTTGTTTCATTTTTTTTACCGGAAACGAAAATGAAAGGAAAGCATTAGGTTGAGAACAAAACCGGATTCTAAATCCAAAAACGAAAAGAAAACGAATCGAAAATGGTATTTTTCGTAAATTTTTTTCCAGAATCAAAATAACTTAATAACAAAAACGGATTCTAAATCCAAAAACGAAAAGAAAGGGAAACGAAACGAAAACAGTATTTTTCGCAAATCCCCCCCCCCCCTTCCCCCTGAATCAAGCTAAGTTATCGAATAGCTTTATTCATATATAACCTAATAGGTTCTCAATTTTTCAGACCTTTAGTTGTTTCGTTCAAGTCAAAGAAATGACTCAATTACTCAAACATTCTCGTTGAGTGAGTCAATAATTTACTTTTAACCTAAATTTATAAGTTTTAATTTTATGCAACCATCTTTTTATACAAGAATAAGCGTTTCTGACTTGTGAATTGTGACTCATTGACTCAGAGTCACTATCATAAAAGGTGTAAAAGTAGTGCATTTTCCAAAATAGTGTAACACTTTCATATGACTCAGAATGATAAGGAAAGAACGAGGATTGACGTTGATGACTCGATTTCCCATTCAATCAGTGTCAAACACGATACTTGATTTGATTATGAGTTTACCAAGCGTGAGTCATTAGGCATCCTTGATACACACGAAAACTGAGTAATATCTTAAATATTTATGATTGTCATTTTCGTATATTTTCTACAAAAAAGCCTTTTCCCGTTTCCTATCCATTTCGTTTTCATCTTAACTGAAAACAAAATAACGAAAGAGAAAAAATCGAGTAGTTTCTTTTTCGAAAATATNAAAACAAAATAACGAAAGAGAAAAAATCGAGTAGTTTCTTTTTCGAAAATATGAAAAGAAAAAGGAAAAGAAAAGGGCTTTACATTTTTAAAGGAATGCTTTTCGTCACTACTCCTGGTGCAATGCGGTAGTAGATTCAGATGATAGATGTATTCTAGAGAGTTAACGACATAAGCCTAACTTCCCCTTTTACGTAAAGGCTACAGCCTAGATTCACTTTAGAATCTAGGAAGCTGTAAAATACTGGGAGCGATTTACATTTTATATGACTCAAAATAAAGATAGTTAATTCTCACGGCACCTTTACGATCTAAGATTTTTTTACTTCATTTGAAGGTCTCCAGAGTAATCTAGCTTATTAGCCGCGCGCATCAGAGTTTTAGAGGTTTATAATATCGCTGTGTTGTTTGTCTGTTCATATGTTACACTTTATATCATCTTTCATTTCTAATTATCATCAGTATTTGTACACCATTTCGTAGATACACTGTGTTATATATAGAAAATCAGGACTGGACCCTATTATTTAGCTTTATTTTCTAAAGAGGTGGTAATTAGCACTATTTTTACTCCAGTTTATTAAGTGTGGTGGTTCCTAACCGTATTTCTGTTTAAACTTTCTCAAAATTTTTATTAAGAAGCTTGTTAGAAGAGGCTGATATGAAANTTCCTAACCGTATTTCTGTTTAAACTTTCTCAAAATTTTTATTAAGAAGCTTGTTAGAAGAGGCTGATATGAAAACATTAAGTAAATAAAATTAGCATACAAACGTTCTATTTAAAATCTGCATATTTAAATGAGGTCAGTAAACTAATATTCGAATGGTGTAAAGTCTTGTGAAGTTGGTATGGACGATAAGGAACGTAAAGAAGCCAANTTCCTAACCGTATTTCTGTTTAAACTTTCTCAAAATTTTTATTAAGAAGCTTGTTAGAAGAGGCTGATATGAAAGCATTAAGTAAATAAAATTAGCATACAAACGTTCTATTTAAAATCTGCATATTTAAATGAGGGCAGTAAACTAATATTCGAATGGTGTAAAGTCTTGTGAAGTTGGTATGGACGATAAGGAACGTAAAGAAGCCAAAATGACGTGTTTGTGAGACCCAGATTCCAGTTGGGGTCATATCCAGAGATTAACAAAGGTCAAGGATATGATTAAATGAACTGGAAATAAGTATAGCAGTTATCAAAAGTCAGTAGCTCCTTGAAGCAGGGAATATATATAACATGCACCAGTTGAACTAATCTTTGCAAAAATTTGCCAGAATTATTGCTTACACTTTTGTAACTTATGGAGGTCAGGAAAGTAGAACTTGACCAGATTACACATATTTTCTTTATCGTTTTGAATATACTAGATTCGAATTGTCTAGTCCGTCTGTCTGTCCGTCCATTTTGGTAATTGCCAAAATTTCTAGTTGTATTTAAAGTTACACGGGTATGTATAGTTACCATGCTAGATTGCGTTATTTTATAGAATGCATATTCGCAAACAGCACTCCGCACCGTATATATGATTACGGATATATCTGTTTTGGATAGGTGTGTATAGAATGTTTTCTTAGAAACAGTATGTACTCCACATGATTCCTATGATTACATATTAAGTTACCGTAATATATAAGCATAATGGTTGGTTGATTACGAATGCATGTTATTGCCATAATGGTTTCTACATAATTGGCATTCCGGACATTGACCATTATGATGAGATGGATTTTTTTAGTTCTGCTTTTGTGGTTATATATTTGTGTTGCTCATACTAAGGTTGGTACATATATTTCAGAGTATTTTCATGTTCGGTGTTAATTAGATACTTTGATCTCTAACTAGCTCTTGTACCTCAGAGAAATGCTGTCTACAAAATATACTAATCAGCAGTTGATTCCGCTGTTACGTGCAATTGATAATTCAGCTAGCTACGAGATAAGATACGTCAGCTATTAACGATTGATGCCTCTGATACTAACCGCTGATACCTCAACTAGCAATGCTTAATATCTCAGTAACCAACATTAAATACCGTAGCTATCAATGATTGATACACCAGCAGTAAATAGTTGAAACCTCAGTTAGCAACGATTGATACACCAGTTGTAACTAGTTGATACTTCAGCTATCAACGGGAGATATATCAGCTATGAATGATTGATTCCTCAGGTTTTATAACTTCAGTACNTTGATACTTCAGCTATCAACGGGAGATATATCAGCTATGAATGATTGATTCCTCAGGTTTTATAACTTCAGTACGTTCTGCTAGCCATGAGTTCATAAATATTGTTGAGTGGTTCTGTTATTACAATATATTTTCGTTATTCGTTAATCTGATCCTTATCTATCATGATGACATCAACGTGTCATCTAGAAATGAATGACCCTTTTAAGTTTTTAGNTTGATACTTCAGCTATCAACGGGAGATATATCAGCTATGAATGATTGATTCCTCAGGTTTTATAACTTCAGTACTTTCTGCTAGCCATGAGTTCATAAATATTGTTGAGTGGTTCTGTTATTACAATATATTTTCGTTATTCGTTTAATCTGATCCTTATCTATCATGATGACATCAACGTGTCATCTAGAAATGAATGACCCTTTTAAGTTTTTAGTTGACCTCAAACGTTTGGGTATTTTATGTTGAATTTTGCATGAGTATTCTTGTGTTGTTGATGGTGTCATCGTCAGTTTAAAGAGAAAGTGGAAAGCGGATGGACCGACTAGTGTGACGAAGTCTAATGTAATCTATGTTCTACCTAGAATCTTATAGCAGTAAGAGAATATTGTAACTGTAAACTTTTTGTCTATCCGACCGGAATCGTAGTGTCAGTAATGTAAAAAAATAATTCTTTTTTTAATTTATATTTTCAAACAACAATATCATGAAATTGGTTTGGTTACTATGAATGGTATCTACAGCAATTTCTACTATTGTGGATTACATGTCGATTTTCCTGCCACACTAAACATCTTTGATTGATTGTTGTATAAGAGAAAAGAATAAATTTGCGACCTAGGAATTACCCATTAGTACAACAGTGACACTAATTATTGCTACTAACGCGTTAGTATCAATGATTTTACCATTTTTTTTTCCGCACTGTTTGCTAACTACCAATAACTCATCCGAATATTGTATCCAGTCTCTCAGCTTGCACATGTAAGCGTTATCAAAAATTTTCTAGTCGCCTTTGTAATAGCGTCAGGATTCTCAAACAGAGATTTAACAAAGTGTAAAATTCTCAAACCAAAAAAAAACTTTTTTTTTCCTTAACTTATCATAAAAGTACCACATTGTATTTTCTGGCGCCAACTAAATTCATAAACAAGGTCAGACACTGGTGTGTTAACTAATTATTTGAAAATCCTGTGACTACAACAATGAAGCAATAATAGGGTTGTTATACTACTATAAACAGTTAATATTTAAAGCTAGGTACAAGGTTTTAGTATCATGGATATATCATAAACTGTCTATGGATAGGATACCATAACTTTCTGTTGCTACTCTAAGGATGCAAAGCATTAACTGCAAATAAGATTAATTTTATATCCGTATTCCCTTAGTTGGTAACTTTTTTTTTGATAAACTATAATATAAAAGTTCCTTAATTTTGTTTCTCTTCCAAATCAAGCTGTGTTTATAATTTGAATACAAAGGATGACACAGGTAGTGTCAATCTATCTATATTTATACCAATAATGATTACAAAATTTGTTTTTTTTTACTACCTTGAACTTTTTTTTTTCATTAAAACATTTTCCTGAAATCAGCGGAAGTTGAATCATACTACCTATTATACTAATACAACGACAGGCGTGTGTATAAAAGATTAACAAATGAATGAGTAAAAACCATTTTTACCGTTATTAATTTTATTCCGAGAGAAAGATGAAATTTGATGATAAAACTCAAGAACAACCGCGGAAAGGTTTGAATTTAATATTAAAAAAAANCGAGAGAAAGATGAAATTTGATGATAAAACTCAAGAACAACCGCGGAAAGGTTTGAATTTAATATTAAAAAAAAAGAGGAATGTCACTACTATTCTAGTGACCTTCAACAAATATAACACTGTATAAAACTCAAAATTAGNCGAGAGAAAGATGAAATTTGATGATAAAACTCAAGAACAACCGCGGAAAGGTTTGAATTTAATATTAAAAAAAAGAGGAATGTCACTACTATTCTAGTGACCTTCAACAAATATAACACTGTATAAAACTCAAAATTAGNTAAAAAAAAGAGGAATGTCACTACTATTCTAGTGACCTTCAACAAATATAACACTGTATAAAACTCAAAATTAGTAAGTTTTTATTAGTAAGTTTTATAAATTATTGTAAAAAGAAGAGTTGGAAAGGCATTGAAAGATCAAAGATCAACAAGATTGATTTGATTAATGTCAAAACTGTATAACTATAATTATGCAACTAGAGCCGACTATGTGATCCGTCAATGTCAATCATAACTTTTGTCCTTGACAGTTGCAGAGAACTTTACTATTGATAATTACTAGGTTCTCAAATACTCAATGTCAAATTAGAGTTAATGTCAGAAAAATTAATTTTTTGATTATTAAACCCTAAAATGAAGAGATTTAACAGGATTTTTAATCTACCTTGTATCTACCGATAAGGAAATGAGCTATAACATCATCATCTCCATAACAGAATAAGACTAATTCTTATCTCCCATCACACCCGCGCAAATATTGACCTTGGTTCATTTTTTTTTTAAAGTTAGCTAGCAAGGAGTGAAACCGGGTCAATGACCACCGAAAATGTGGAAATAATTTTTTTTTTTGATAAAATTCAATTCAAGAATGATTGATAAAGAAGTTATAAGTAGTATGAATTGTTTTTTTGAAATTTTTAGCCTCAAAGATAAGTGTATCACGAATTACATAACTTAATTACTAGGATTAATGCAAATGTGTTAATAAGATTGTTATGAATCCACTCATATGCTGACGTCAATTTAACGGTAACAATATGTAACCGTAAATATTAAATACTCAATTTTAGCTCAATAATTTATAGAATTATAACTTATAGGCACCAAAGCCGCGCCCTATGTGGTCCAATCTAATTCGTTTCATATAACTTATACTTGACACACTTATAGACCTATCTATACCTCAAAAATAATTTTTTTTATACAAGATTTAAAAATTTGAGCGAGACATTTGACCTGTTGATATCATCAAACATTTCACATGATTTACATATTGTGGTTGTTATTGTAGTTCTGTTTGATTATATGCTAACTTTGCATAACATGAGATATTTACGTCATGAGCAATTTTGATAAAATTGACCGACATGTTTGATCTATAGGTGTCATCATAGCTAACAGTAATGTTAAAACTTAGATGACCTCTGGGCATCAGAAGTCTCAGCCAATTTAGTTCAAAATTGTTGATTTCAGCATTGTTGAATAAGTACAGTGGAGTTTACTAAAGTAAGGCAGAGAAAGGATAATTTCCTTTCATTTTGCCGTAAAATAGCATGTGAAGGTGAAAGTAAGTTCTCATTTCTCTGCCTTACTTTAGTAAACTCCACTGTACATACATTGTGTGAAAATATTTTACTAGAGAAAGAAGTTACTTTTGGTCCATGCTTTTCTTTGGAGAAAGTCGTCGAGTAATAAGGTTTTCCGTTTTTTATAGGGTTGATAAATTTTTTTTGGTGCAATTGATATTTTATTATAAAAGAACATTGAAACGTAGCAGTACCCGTTGAAAAAATTAGGTCACTAGGTTCAAAGGGTCAAAAGTTATGATTTATTTAAATTAACTTTATGTAACTTAACACCGAGAATGCTTTATGGAAGCATGGATGTTTCAGAATTTAGTTTACATAAACTAGAACTTAAATCAACTTTTGAACCTTTGAACCTAGTGATCTGATTTTTTCAATGAGTCCCACTCTTTTTTAATGTTCTATCATAAAAAAATATCAGCTCATTTAAAAATAAATAATTAACCCTCTAAAAATCGGGGTAAATTATTTCTCGAAATATACTTTCTCCAACAAATATTTAGTATGGATCAAAAGTAACTTATCGCTCGAGTAAAGTATTTTCCCGCACTGCAACTTAGTAATTGTGCAAAGCTTGAGCTGAATCTAAGAGATCAACTGCAACATGAAAGTCATGTGTTAGCTGAATCTAATGAAACGATCACAGGTGAAACGGCTCAGTCAATTTTTTAAAACTTGTAGAAAAATTACTCCTGAAGTAAAGGTTTGTTAGGAAGTCAAGNGGAAGCATGGATGTTTCAGAATTTAGTTTACATAAACTAGAACTTAAATCAACTTTTGAACCTTTGAACCTAGTCATCTGATTTTTTCAATGAGTCCCACTCTTTTTTAATGTTCTATCATAAAAAAATATCAGCTCATTTAAAAAAAAAATAATTAACCCTCTAAAAATTGGGGTAAATTATTTCTCGAAATAAACTTTCTCCAACAAATATTTAGTATGGATCAAAAGTAACTTATCGCTCGAGTAAAGTATTTTCCCTCACTGCAACTTAGTAATTGTGCAAAGCTTGAGCTGAATCTAAGAGATCAACTGCAACATGAAAGTCATGTGTTAGCTGTATCTAATGAAACGATCACAAGAGAAACGGCTCAGTCAATTTTTTAAAACTTGTAGAAAAATTACTCCTGAAGTAAAGGTTTGTTAGGAAGTCAAGTTGTTAGGTAAACTGAATCGAACAATACCACAAGGTGTGTACTTTTTGTACCTACTCCTTACCTGTCTTCTATGTTAAAATATTTCATTTTAATTTTTGGCGGGAATGAGCAGAACCTAACGTAAGAAGATGATTTTATTGATTTTAATAACTAATATAAGCTATAGTTAAAGATTTTGTTTACCTTGATACTAGAATTGGTGTTAGTAGTACGGTCTTCATATATTTGACCTACTGTCATGCGCCGTTCATTAGTATTCAAAAGTTTTTTGAATCCCAAGTTCTCCCGTGTCCAGAATCTAAAAATTAAAATAAATTTTTTAATTAATTTCTAATATTTACAATAATAGTAATACATAAATTTATTATTAACTATTAGATAAATTATTACTCTCGTATACTTCTACGAGACGTCGTGGAAGGTCGTCGTTCGAGAGTTGATTTCTGATTTGTACTGCGCATGCGTGGTAGACTACTTTCTTTCTCTTCAACTATGGTTCCAATAAAATTTGATGAATGTTTTGAACTCTTGGATATATTGAATAAACTGATAGCTTTTTTTGATTCTGAATTTTGTTTATAACTTTTTTCTGAATGCCATTGAAATGTTAAATTTGGGTCACCCATACTCCCTCCACTTGAGTTCAAATAATATTCCAATTTTTCTGACAAACTCATATTATTGTTCCACTATCAAAATATAATGAAAATTGGACAAAAAAATGTAGTTTTCGATCACTTCATACCAAAACTAACCTGATCGGGTCAAACTTATAAAATAAATGTACCCAAAAACCAAAAGGACGCTTGAGTGTTTGTAATTTAAAGAGAAATCCTGACTAAAGCCATTTTATCTCCATTGGAAGATAATTCACCAGAGCTTTGCATAGCGGTTATCATCCTGCTCCAACACTTTTTTTTTTCAACGACACAACGACTAAAATAAAAAGTTAAGCAGATTCAATGAAAGTGGGCCACGGGTGATAAATTTTTTTGTCAGTTTTGGCGACATACAGAAGATATACGGTTTAAAAAAAAAGTATTAGCTATTTATGATTCCTTGTTTACTATACTTTTAGAAACTTGCATCCAGACGAGAAATAAGTGATATGACTCACAATGAGTATAAACACTAAAAAATTGTGNAGTATTAGCTATTTATGATTCCTTGTTTACTAAACTTTTAGAAACTTGCATCCAGACGAGAAATAAGTGATATGACTCACAATGAGTATAAACACTAAAAAATTGTGCTAAACTTATTAAATGAACCATCATCCTAATCAACTCAAATTTGTTATCACATCAATAGGAATTGATTTATTTATGCACTTTTAACATCATTGGAACCAGGAAATGAAAAAGGTTCATGTGTACATTGGTCTCCAAGTGATAGTTTTTTAAGAAAAGTGTTACAATATTAATAAAATGAGGTATTTTTTAGTTAAACAGAGTGATTTGAGTTTTTGACTACTAGCTTATTTTCTACAGTCAAAATTGGTTATAAGATGTTCCTATATAAGCCTATATAATATAATATATAATATTTTTTTGTCTGGTTTTCCCTGTTCCAGCAAAGTAGAAGCAATAATTGTTGTTAAATTTATAGGTAACTTTTCAAATTGTAGTAAGTAGGTAAGATGGCATTTAAGATAGCTAACACCTGTTCAAGTGTAGTTTGTGTTTGCCAAAAAAAAAATTATGCAAAAAAAAAATTTTTAAGAAAAAAATAGACTACGGCATGTCAAGTTACATTATGCGAAATAAACAGAGACAAAAAAAAGAATGTTGTGATTCCCTACATGCGTCAACTAATCCTTATACATTCCCTTTAAGTTTACCCTGGCAAATGCGATATATGAATTTTGAACCTTATGGTATAAAAATAAGTATTTATTTATATAAATAATTGGTGTGAATAAACCAACTCAATATTAGAAACTTATGACCTCATAAACTATTTATTATGTAGTCTGTGATACAAAATACCAGAATACAATATTTTGGGACTATATCAATAAGCACTTTACGTGTATACTTATTTCAAAAGTTTACAAAAGTTATGAAATTTATAGAGCAAAAACTATGTCATTTTGACAGCCACGTAAATTATATTGGTCAAAGTTTATATAGTTTATAAAAGTTTTAAAAAGTGATAGTTTGAACTTTTTAAAACTTTTTAAAGTTTGTGAAATTTATCTAGAATACTAAAGTAGATTTGACGTCGCGCTTAATGGTCACGTGGTCAATTTTAAACTATATATAATTTTTTTTAAACTCCTATAAATAGTAAAATAAAGTCTGAATTGTAATCTGTTTCAAAATTTAGCGTTTTCAAAANTATATTGGTCAAAGTTTATATAGTTTATAAAAGTTTTAAAAAGTGATAGTTTGAACTTTTTAAAACTTTTTAAAGTTTGTGAAATTTATCTAGAATACTAAAGTAGATTTGACGTCGCGCTTAATGGTCACGTGGTCAATTTTAAACTATATATAATTTTTTTAAACTCCTATAAATAGTAAAATAAAGTCTGAATTGTAATCTGTTTCAAAATTTAGCGTTTTCAAAANATTTTTTTAAACTCCTATAAATAGTAAAATAAAGTCTGAATTGTAATCTGTTTCAAAATTTAGCGTTTTCAAAAAAGGTGAAAAAGAAGAAAAAAAAAATATTTTTTTAATTTTTAACTTATTTTTGTACGAATTAAACTAAAACTGGTCTGATTACGATTTACACTCTAACCAGTAATGTTGTCACCACTGGAAGTTACTTTTGACCCATGCTCTTTGCTGAAGAAGTGTGTTGCCATAAATTATTATTAATTGAATTCCATAAGCCAATTTTTTTTATAGTGATAATATTTATGGTTTCAGAAAGACCTTGCGAAAGTAGAGAGGATAATTTTTTTTAATCAAGTCTCTGCGACAACTAGAAAAAAAGATAACAATTTTTTGAAAATTGAGATTTCAGAACATTGTTTTGGGACACCTAATTTCTCATATAAATTGTCTCAGAAGAATGTTTCAAAATTTCAATTTTCAAAAAATTGTAACTTTTTTTTCTAGTTGTCGCAGAGACTTGATTAAAAAAAAANTGTTTCAAAATTTCAATTTTCAAAAAATTGTAACTTTTTTTTCTAGTTGTCGCAGAGACTTGATTAAAAAAAAATTTCTCTATTTTCGCTTGATTTTTCTGAAACCGTAAATATTACTACCAAAAAAAATTTGTTTTANAAAAAAAAAATTTCTCTATTTTCGCTTGATTTTTCTGAAACCGTAAATATTACTACCAAAAAAAATTTGTTTTAAGGTGGTCAATTGGCAATAATTTATTAAATCATTAAAATGCCAAAGACGTGAATACAATTTTTATTATAGAAACATGTAAACTAATTTTTACTTATTATTAAAATTTCTATCGACGTTGGTAATGAATGGTTTGTGCAGTACTTGAGGTGTTGATGGTTCTTCTTCTTATTATTTTTTTTATAGAAATGAAATGCAGAAAGAATAAACGGTGAAGGTGTTTTGGTTGACGTTAGGTAACGGTATCTAAAAAAAACGAGATTCGGATTACAATAGATAAGAAAATATAAGTAGTTTTTTGGCCTAGGTGAATTACTTTTCCTACACTCTCCCCCAGACTTTTTGTTATTATTATCTGTCAAGTGGTAGGGAGTAGTAATTGTTCTCAACAATTTGCATACATTGTCTGCGAACAATTACCTTCCTTAATATTAGTGTCTTGAGGCTTGTGGTTATAGGTTTAAGGTAATGNATACATTGTCTGCGAACAATTACCTTCCTTAATATTAGTGTCTTGAGGCTTGTGGTTATAGGTTTAAGGTAATGTCAGGTCAAATTGAATTTTTATTTTTTATTTTAAGTTTCCTTAATTTTTTAATGTAAAGTAATCAACATTTTGGATGCATATTTGTATTTTGTNTTATTTTAAATTTCCTTAATTTTTTAATGTAAAGTAATCAACATTTTGGATGCATATTTGTATTTTGCAATTATGTATTTTCTATTTTCTATTTTGTATAACAAAAATTAGATTCATTTTCTAGGGATTTTATATTTTAGTTCATAACTTAGGTACCTAAGTGAGTATTATATACCATGGTTAACCAATTTAGGTTGGGTATCGTTATATGAATCAATTTATTTACACAAATTTAGTCTTTGAATTTTGTATTGATTTTAAAGAGACAAAAGATATATTTATTTAATTGTTATCTAATCTCTGTCATTATTACATACTTTTCACTTAAAATGGTTATGAAAGTTTATAAAGTATTTGAAATTTTTAAAGTTTATCAATTTATATTATAATACACTCCAACTAGTAATCTTGTCACCACTGGAAGTTACTTTTGACCCATGCTCTTTACTGGAGAAAACGTGATTTAACTCACATTTTCAGGAAAAAAAGAAGTAAATTGATAGAAAAATTAAGGGTATAAGTAATACTTAAGAAATTATCAACTTATCAATTTATAAAAAATTTAGTGGGGGGTTATTACTTATTATTACTGCTTATTGTTTAATTAAGGTGTGTAGTAATTAAGTACAAAAAAAAATTTCCCTGTTGTTCTGTTGTTACGGAAATGAACTCCAATGACACAATTCTCACCTCCTCCACAAAAAAAAATATAATAATTTGCCAATTCTGTGAAGTTTACATGAGCAAAAAAATATAATACAAAAAGTATATAAACTAATAATAATTTACATAAGTTGATTATTACATAACTGATCAGATTTTTACCATAGTTGTTTTTTATTAGTAAATCTATAAGTGTAAATTATTAGTAANTTATATTTTAGTTCATAACTTAGGTACCTAAGTGAGTATTATATACCATGGTTAACCAATTTAGGTTGGGTATCATTATATGAATCAATTTATTTACACAATTTTAGTCTTTGAATTTTGTATTGATTTTAAAGAGACAAAAGATATATTTATTAGTTGTTATCTAATCTCTGTCATTATTACATACTTTTCACTTAAAATGGTTATGAAAGTTTATAAAGTATTTGAAATTTTTAAAGTTTATCAATTTATATTATAATACACTCCAACTAGTAATCTTGTCACCACTGGAAGTTACTTTTGACCCATGCTCTTTACTGGAGAAAACGTGATTTAACTCACATTTTCAGGAAAAAAAGAAGTAAATTGATAGAAAAATTAAGGGTATAAGTAATACTTAAGAAATTATCAACTTATCAATTTATAAAAAATTTAGTGGGGGGTTATTACTTATTATTACTGCTTATTGTTTAATTAAGGTGTGTAGTAATTAAGTACAAAAAAAAATTTCCCTGTTGTTCTGTTGTTACGGAAATGAACTCCAATGACACAATTCTCACCTCCTCCACAAAAAAAAATATAATAATTTGCCAATCCTGTGAAGTTTACATGAGCAAAAAAATATAATACAAAAAGTATATAAACTAATAATAATTTACATAAGTTGAGTATTACATAACTGATCAGATTTTTACCATAGTTGTTTTTTATTAGTAAATCTATAAGTGTAAATTATTAGTAAATATTATGATTATTTTGAATGAAATTAAACTCATTGATTGATTGATTGAGTTTATTTAACAGTCTTTTCTCCGTCAACTATTACATAAGCTGTTCTCCCCGAAGTGAGACTGTGGACTGAAACTATTATCTAATCTACGAAAGAATGTAAATACATAGAATTAATAAAAAAAAATTTTGTAGAAGAAGAAGAAATTTTAAGTGGGTAATGAGAATAGGGTAATCATCATTTATCATTTATGACTATTGTAAGTAACAACACCAAGTTACACAAGGATGGTAAAATTAGGCATATCGTAACCCATATGGATTCATTCATCTGTTCCAAAAATGGACTAGGCAAAATATACATAGTTCACACTAAGGCTCAAAATAATAAAGAAACTGTGTATTTTTAATTTTAGAAGCTCAAAATGAAGAAGAAAAAAAAAATCAAGACAAAATTAGAAACTTTCAAAATAGGTTTCATTTTGCTTAAATTAACTCCAAGCAGTTTAAAATTAGGAATTCTATTTTCATTCAATTTATTATTAGTAAAAATAAAATTAGAACAAAAAAATTAGACAGGTTCTAGAAATAAGCGGAGTATAGGTATATTTGAATATCTATCTTTAGTACAATGTTTCGGCTAAAATTAACCCCTCATACTTCACTGGTTCAATAAACAAATTTTTTAATAGAAAAAGTAGAGGATTTGATAAATATACATTTTTTTATCCTATTTTCTGCTAAATGAGACACTTTTGCACCTTGTTGTTATTAAATGATGTTAATTAATTTCTCCTGTAGTGTTGAAAAACAACATTTAGCAAAGTATCTTAAAATTTATTAAGTTTAGGTGGGAAGAATATCATTCGGTTCTTATAGTGAATCTCATCAGCTAAATGAGTTTTGATAATGAAAACGTTTAAACAAAAATAAAATGAGGGTTTGGTTGGAAAAGTAATTTATTTGATAGTAATTATTTTTAAGTTGTTTCACCCCACCCGTTTAATCTCATTTTATCTAGGTATATGTATACTGTTAATATACATATAATAAAGAACAAATTTACCCAAACTGTTTTTACACACCCCTCCCCTATTTCACCAACTTTATTCAAAATTAGCAAAAGGTAGCAGCTAAAGCACAAATGTTGAAACAAAAAATCATTAGGTGTAGAAACAGCCAACATATTGTTGTTTTATTTGTGATTTGAGAATGAGTCTGATGTTTCATGTGAACCAACTTTATACTACAAAACTTAAATTTTTATTTCAAATTGTGCATGCTCAATTCTTAATTTTTAATTTTTCTTACTACTTTTGAAGAAAGTGACTTTAATATGGGTAAAAGAGTTTAGTAAACTAAGCCTGTGCAGGGTGTTCACATTTTTTAGAAACCGACTTTCTTCGCTTTCATTGTAACTCTTTTCTGTTTATGGTGTGACTAACAAACAGCAATCCACAAACGGTGACCATTGAAGTGATCGAAATACTATTTTTTGTGTTTGGTTCTTAGGTTTTTAGGTTACTTTATTATGGATCTCTTCAATGGGAACCTCACAAAAGGCAAGAAGTTAAATATTTTCAAGGTTTTGAATTAAATTCAAGTGTTACTAAAATGCAAATCAAACCCCTAACTTCTTTGATAAGGGCAAAGGACCCACACCCTTGTCCTTCCATCTCTCCCACTACCAATCACACCACATAGGGCTGTCCGGTGCGCTTTTTAGTATCAAAGAACAATGAATGTTAAAATCCACGCTGTTATAATAAGCAAAATTTGTTAGTAACCAACGTTATGCTTTTTAGTAAGNACAATGAATGTTAAAATCCACGCTGTTATAATAAGCAAAATTTGTTAGTAACCAACGTTATGCTTTTTAGTAAGTGCGGATATGAAGCAATACAATACTTGACCTAAGTCAAGTCGAATTCAGTCGAATTCTCCCGTTCAATTTTAATATTCATTTTTTCTTCACCGATTTCATACATATGTATACGTATATACNAAGTCGAATTCTCCCGTTCAATTTTAATATTCATTTTTTCTTCACCGATTTCATACATATGTATACGTATATACATCGCATATACTTGGAAATACAACTTTAAGTTATAATATATGCATATCAGTATACATAAATATTCAAATGTAGTAAACAATATATTGAATAATATAATTGTATTTTAATAAGTTGGTTTTTACAGTCATAAGAGTAACATAGCAACGTGGGTTATTTGCTTGCGCTGTCCTCAAGCATTTAACATTATAAGTGTGTTTTGTTTTGAAATTGCGCGGCATATAAATCTAGCGGTTACTCCTACTTCCAAAAAACTATTAACTTTAAGCAAATCTTATTCACTGGTTCAAATAACTGCAGAAATGGAAGATATTGAAGGAAATTATACCACCTGTAAGATTTCCGACTAAACATTCTAAAGTTGGTTTTTAATTTAATAAGTTACCTGATTTTACTCCACTAAATTTTTTTTTCTGAGGGGATTATGAAACAAAATAAAATATATAAACATTTAAGACTCGCTATGTTCTGCCGGGGCATAACTCTAGACTTGTTTGTATATTAGATATTTTTTAATTTTAAATGAAGAAAGTAATTTCTTTGTTTTAATTAACTCTCGTTGAATACAATAATTAACTTTTGTGTTTTAGTAATAAAAAATTCATGTTTTCGTATTTATATTTATTAATTATCCTACTACATCAGGGTACCCTCGTCTCAATTACCTCAAATTCACAAGGTGATATGATTACAACTTAAAAAAAACGAAAGTAATTCGCTTGAAACTTTTTCTCACGGTAAACCATGGAAAATTTCTAAAGTTTCTATTCATAATACTAACATTGAGATATCATAAAACAAACAACTTGTTTACACTCTTAGGTCTATATATTTCTATTTAAATTGTCTATATAATTTTCAAATTATTACACTTGATTATAATCATATTTCCTGTATATCAACCTTTCATTAAAATATATTTACGGTTAAATTAACTTAATACAATAAATTAGAGTAGAATTGATAGTTTTGCTTTGTAACAATGCCCTTTCCGGAAAGGCGTTTATTTATGTATTTTTTGATTCGACCATGAAATAATATTAGGTAAATGTATTACTAATATCCCTCCATAATATAGTTTTTTTCGTTTTTCTTTTAGAATGAAAATAAAAAATATGAAAGTTGTTATAAATCCCTGGATAAATTGAACTATGTAAACTTTATTGTTGACAAGGCTACATATATTTTGTATCTCAGGTAAATAATATAAGTCATATTATATTCTATGAGATGCAATTAGATACACTATACAATAATATATTATATTAATATTATATAGTCCTAATGAACCTTTCAAAAATTTATTTCATTTATTTTGTTTACAAGTTAGTATGAGAGGAAATGAATTTGATTCAAAATTTAGTTTCGTATAAATAAAATGTTTCGGTATTTTAAAAACACTTTGATTANGAGGAAATGAATTTGATTCAAAATTTAGTTTCGTATAAATAAAATGTTTCGGTATTTTAAAAACACTTTGATTACTAATTCTGCATGAAAGTGTATTATTTTCGTTTAGAACGAATTCCCACTAAGGTATGTGTTTTTTTTTTGTAAAAAACAAACATAAACTATACTAAAGTAACTAACGGATGATAGACTATATTGTCAAAAACAAACAATGATGTGAGAACAAAGGCATTGTTGAAATAACAAATGAAAATTTATAACAAAGTAACAAAGAAGACAGGCATAGAGATATTCTATTTTGATCAAATTTCACTTAAGCTTCAATAGCTTTTTGAACATACTATGTTATAACTATGAAATTTTGCAAATTTGTTCTTTAGATTATTTAGAATAACCAATTATTTGAAATACCCTGTATATTTTACCCAATTGTTATTAATTTTTATTTTGCAACAAAGAAAAATTTATTTTATATCCCAATTGCTTTAATTTTTTACCAAAACTACAAAAGAAAAAAAATTATGATCGTTTAAATTTCAACCACTCACTGAAAATAATAACCAATTTTCAACTGGTTCTTAACAAAGCGCCATCATTTTCTAAATAATTGCACATTTCGCATATTGAGATATCAATTTTTTTTTTACAAATTGTTAATGGTCTATGTCTAACATCTCTTTTGTATTTTCCGTATCTTAAAGTATTACTCACCAGTTATATAGTCATAAAGTCAATAAGTAAAAAAAAATTTGGATTGCAATTTTTTTTTTTGTAAAATTTTTATACCTGTGTACATATCGGTCGTTATGCATACACAGGTAATTTTTTAGTATATACTACTCACCCGGATGAGGAGTATATACAGTGAAACCTATTTATAAGACCTCTGTATATAAGACCACACAACTATAAGACACTTTTGAAAACTTTTGTGCGTCTTATGGCGTTTATAATATTAAGTTACCTCTCTGTAAGACCATTTTTTATAAGACCACTTACTTATAAGACAAATTTATACGCAACTCGAAGAAAATGCCTCGCTTATAAGACCACTTACTCGAAAATTGGAGCCAAAACTTAAACTTATCATTTGCAAACTTTAATTTTTCAAAAATTTTTAAGTCATTGTCAATTCTTTTAAAATGGATAACAATCAACATCCGTCAAAAACCGTAAGTCATATAATCTGAAAGACAAAATTAATATAATTACACAAATCAGAAGTGGAAAGTCTAGGTAGCATCGGAGAATGAGATGACACGAGGTAAGGTGAAGATTGTTTTCATATTTCTGTTTTGGAAAGAGCGGCATTGGAACAAAAAGTGGTTCAACCTAAAATTACAGCATATTTCAGTGCAATTTAGTTTCAAAACACTTGCATTAAGTTACTGCAGAAACGATTTAATCAAAATAAATTTTCCATTTACTTTCTATAAGACACAGAGTGGTCTTATAAAAGGGCTCTTTGAATAAGACCCCCTGCTTATAAGACACAGTTTGGACGGCTCCCAAATGGTGGTCTTATAAACAGGTTTCACTGTACTTAATAAATAACACATTTTTTTTAGAAAATTTTTATTGTTGAAAATATTTTCAATTAAATTCTAACCAAAATTTTTCATATTATGTAACTACATTTCATGAAAATTTTAGAAAAGTGAATTTACTGGGAAAATAGTATGATATTAAATTATACATTGCATAGAACAATTACATGGAGTGACATCGGATGTAACCGTTTAGTCTAACTCGTTGAATGCACAACAATTGCATGATTTTTATCGTTAATTTTCTATTTCTGGAAAACATATTAGTAAAAACCTATTATTAAAATATAATTTTCGTTTCATTCTATTTGGGAACAAACAATTAAGGTAAACAGTATTAGCTGTAGCCTATTAGTGACTTTTGTTGCAAATTAGTAGCCTAATAGGTTACAAACTAAACCTAATAGGCTGCAAACTTAAGTAACTTAATAGCTCTACTAGCTAACTTCACAATATTTGAGACTTTTGCAATAAGTATGTTCAAAGGTTAAAGCCATAGTAGGAATTTGTCAAAAATTGGACAACAATGAAATCATACATATAAAACACAAAGTAAGTTAATTTATTCAAAATCACTTTGGTCTACTATTTAAATGACAAACCTGACCTCTTGCAACGTGTCAAATATTTGTCCACACCTGTTCTAGCATTTACAAAGACATAAAAAAAATACAATTAATTACCCTAAAATCATCAAATTAACAAAACATGTCTGAAGGTGAGGCAGATGTACCCTGTACCAGAGGAGGATCCATATTTCAACATTATATTACCATACTTTGAAACAGTTACATGTATATTACCTTAAAAAAAATCATTCATTTCCCACCTGTCTTGCACCTTTACATGACTAAACTAAAGTCTCATAAAAAGCTTTCTTTAGTTTCACTTTACCCCAAAATAATTTAAATGTTTCCTGTTTGAGTGCGACGTTTATTTCACTATTTTTTGACATCATTTTTTTTTCTTCAAAATTTCTCTCCATAAACCATACCATCATACCATACTTATAAAGACTATATATCTATGTATAATTGGTCATAAAATGGTCATATGAGCTTACCTGATTGGTAGTAATGATAAGTTGACATGCTTGAGTCCTTTCCGTACAGAAAAGAATGATTTTGGTAAAGAATGACTTCGTTTCATATGTCGATAGTCATAATAATGATCCGTAGTCTCTACCGCATTCACATCATTATTCAAATTCATATCCCCGCCAAAGAAACTATTATAAGAAACTGAAGAACTGAGTGGTTTATGCGTCAATTTAGACATTGTAGATTCAAAAAAATTATTTTTCGTATTTTGCCCTTTTGCCGACGGTGGAAAAGTTTGTTTTGTGGGAAAACTTGTAGGTTGAGTGAATTCTCTGTGAAAGTCATGATAACTAGAGTTAGTAGTAGTATTACTGAATTCTTTCGCTAATGTCTCAAATTCCACCTCAACTTCCGTTTTATTTATGATTGGCTCATCGTGATAGCTCGTGTGAACTGTTTCCGGTTCTGAGATTTTGACTCTATCATATTTTTTAAGTTGAACCTTATAGTTTTTACTACTAGTTAGAGGAATGATCTGAGCAGATGAAATTTTGGGTTGAGTTGAGACTAATTGTCCTTGACGTGAGGAATTGTCGCTCACTAACTCTGGTAGCCCTCCCTGGTGACAATTGTCATCAGTTGTGTTGTTTAGATTAAAACTTTTGATATTATTTCCTTTCACTGGAAATTTTTGTACTGGGATTAAACTTTTTTGAAATAATTTAACACGGGGAGAGTCATGATTACTAAATACAGATGATAATTTTTCACTATCATGAAAACTTGCTTTAGTAAGTCCAACAGGTGGGAGTTGATCAAAATTTGAATTTGAATTTTCAATTTCACAACTTCGATGATTTCGATGATTAACCAAATGTTCAATATTTGTTTTTGTTGGATCAGTTTTTGCTAATTTTAAAAGTGATCTTTTCGTTGGTGAAAAACTTGCATATAATTTTGATCGACGAAAAGAAGTTCCAGCTTTTTGTAATCCAGATGACATTCCAGAAAGTTCGGTTCCACTTCTATTGGCTAATTGGTAAATTTTTGTTGGAGTACTACTATTGTAAATTTTAACTACTGGGATTGACTTGCTACCTAATCCTTCTTTATCAGTTCCATTCAACCATTTTGAATTCTGTTGCGCAGGTGTTGTAGGTATGGATACATTTGGATTTGATATTTTTTTGGTTTGAATTCTATCAGCCAATTGTAAGAGTTTGGTTTTATCTCTTAGTGTAAAATCAGAAGTGGGACGATTTGAAACCACTTTGACTGTGTTACTGACTAGTGGGAGTGGACTCGGAATACCAGATGTAAGAGAACGTCGTCCGGGTGTCCATTTACCTTGTTCAGAAANGACTAGTGGGAGTGGACTCGGAATACCAGATGTAAGAGAACGTCGTCCGGGTGTCCATTTACCTTGTTCAGAAATTCCGCTATATGGAATTTGAACTCTGACCTCCATTTTACCCCTATTTTTTTTGGTATTTTGTACAATAAAGTCTCAAATTACTGGTTTAATATCCATTCCGTAGACAAAACAGCTCCANACTCCGCTATATGGAATTTGAACTCTGACCTCCATTTTACCCCTATTTTTTTTTGGTATTTTGTACAATAAAGTCTCAAATTACTGGTTTAATATCCATTCCGTAGACAAAACAGCTCCAATTTTCACATCACTGTGTTGTATTTAACCTTACTCTTTGACATTGTATTAGCAAAGTCATCACTTTTTGACTAGGAATAACAAGTTTTTATTCTTAGCAACTGTATTTAATTCAAAACAGGATAACTATTTTTTGGATTCGATGTAGTAGTGTTAAGTCAATAAAACCTGTATTCTGGACACTTATGTAAATGATTGGATTCAACTGAAGCCTCTTGCAGCGCTGATGAAGAAGTGCAGATCTTGACTGAATTTTCGTTAGCTAAATCTGAAAATATGAAGCCGATGTTGGAGATGATCTCTCTGTAATATGAAGATAGTGTGAGTCAGTGAATACTCCCAATCCCAACAACGACTAGTCCCAAGACCAAAGAAGGAAAAAAAAATATTAACTCTTGAAACGGTGAAGTGACACTCAGACAACTGGTCAAACCGGTTAGACCAATTCAATCCTTTCGGTGTAAAATCTCTACGACCAACGTCAAAATTTAATCTTATATAAGAGTAATAATCTTTAAGAAACAAATTTTTTGGCAAATTTTCAGGAATTAAATTAACAGATTAATTCAATCTTAAGAAGATAAGACTCTATGGGTAACCTTCACAGATAGGTTGTAAAACCAAAAAGTCTTTAAAGTCGGTCGTCAAGGACTAAAACCTCCACAACAAGCTCTAAATGTCTCGTTGTTGAATTTATCTGAAATTAAATATGTAATACACCTCTGATTAGAGTTATAAAACATATGGAAGTTACTTTTGAACCTATCTCTTTTGTTAGAGAAACTCCCTGTTTTATTATTATGTCAAATGAACTTTGTTAAGGAAATTTTTACCCCCGGTTATATTATATTTTTTATTAAAGAATATTGAGAAGTACTTATCTAGAATAACACCGGTAAAAATTCATGTCTCTAGAATCAAAGAGTAAAAATAAGTTATGATTTATTAAAAATCAAATTTTCCAAACATAATTCTGAGACTCCTATCCATTATTCTTGTGTCTCACAATTAAGTTCGAAAACACTTAATTTTCAATAAATCATAATTTTTTTTTACCTTTCATTCTGGAGAACTGATTTTTTCTTTCTTGTTACCCTACTTTTGCATGTTCTTTCACAAAATAGCATCAGTTGACCCGATAAAAATTTACTCAGAAACGTAAGTTGGTTATAATAGCCAAAGCATAAAACAAGGCCTTTCCTCAGGAATGAGTGCGGGCAAAAAGTAGCTCTCCTTGTTTTATAAAATTTTCAGTACTGTATTATCAGAGTAATGAATACATCTAGATTCACAAAATTTTGCCTTTAATTTTAACCATAGTTTAAACACTGGATTAAAAACCAAAAATTATGACTAGATTTCTAATCCATAACTGGATACTTATGACATCTAGTGATGGGATTTTAGGTCTTTTGCAATTGTGGTGTATATACTATTGAAACACTGTTGCAATAACGAGAGATAAAGTAGTTATCTTAGAGGATAAGACCTATTATTGGTATTATCTATATTATCTGAACGATACTATCAATATCGAACCAATCCATCTTATGATACAAACTTATGTAATTAACGAATCAATTTTTGTCTTATAAAAAATTATTTTTTATACTGCATATCTATGTTTTCTAACTGCTTACAGAATTAGTTATAATTTCTTCCAATTTAGTAAAACTCATGAACAGACGGACATTCATACACTATTATACTCCTACAACTGAACCTATCTGTGTGAAATATTACAATGGACCTACCCTCCCCTACTCATAGCAGCAGACGTGTCGTTGGGAAACAACAATGGGAGAAATTTTTTTTACCTAAAGCATCCTAATCCTATACCTGGGAATTTGTCAAGAGTAGAAATAGCTTAAAGTCTTCTTCATAAATAGCTCATACTAGTGGTGCTAGTCGGATTAAGCTATATAGAAACAAAAAAAAGCTTGTTTTTAAATTTCCCTTCATTAGACTCAAATTCAAGCTCAAGGTACTATAGCTATTAATAAATGTACAATGAAATGATGTTGATGATATTAAAAATATGAAATACGAAATATTTCGGTCATCATTTCAATTCATATTTTCTTATTGTTGGGAGTAAAATTTACAACAACGAATTAAACTTGAACAAATAAGCTATGATTAATTGAATTAGCTTAAATTAAAAAAGACTTTGAACAACAACACCATTTCACTCCAGACGCAAATCTTCTTGATTCAGCAACTCATGAGTTTATAAATGGTAAATCTCTTTAACAAATAACAAAAGCAGAAAAATGATTCATCATGTTTCCAGTTATTCTTTTACTAAATTTAATAGATTTTTTACAATCTGTTTCTAACTGCAAAAAGTGGAGCTGAGGAAGTTTGTAATAGTGTTCCCTTTATTTCTTAATAAGAATGCTAATTTACCTAAATTTGTTTTATAAATCGAATATACTGTATACGAAAAACTGTTCCCTTAATGTGGACCAATCAAGAAACAAGAAAAGTTATGCTACTCATAGGAAAGTGGGACCATTAATGTATTCGAACCATTTTTCCAGTTTAAAAGCTTAATAAAATACTTTCTCTTATCGATAAATTGAATAAGCACAATTCAGGAGAAATTATTAGAGTTGTGCTTGTGAGTCAGATAATTTTGTCACATACTGTTTCCTGGAAATAATCCTTGTCAAATAATTTTTACACGTTTTTTTTTTGTTTGGATTTTTTTTTTCAAACCCAATTATATTTTTGGAAGAAGATAAAAAAANTACTTTCTCTTATCGATAAATTGAATAAGCACAATTCAGGAGAAATTATTAGAGTTGTGCTTGTGAGTCAGATACTTTTGTCACATACTGTTTCCTGGAAATAATCCTTGTCAAATAGTTTTTACACGTTTTTTTTTTGTTTGGATTTTTTTTTTCAAACCCAATTATATTTTTGGAAGAAGATAAAAAAANATTTTTACACGTTTTTTTTTTGTTTGGATTTTTTTTTTCAAACCCAATTATATTTTTGGAAGAAGATAAAAAAAAAGTTAAGAAACACGAGCTAAAAATGAAGAGACTAGGATGTAATGATCAAAAGTTATGACTTATTGAAAAACAAAGTTTTCGAACTTTTAAGTTTTGAGAGTATAATGGTTTACTTTAGCGTTTTTTCACTTAAAAAAGTGAGAAAAACTTAAACGTAAAAAATTAAAACAGAAGGACTTCTTTCAGGAAAGACCATATAAGTCAATGTCAGTTTTCAATGGGCGTTTTACAAAATACGTTTTCCTGGGCAATAAAAATCATTTCGTAGGCAGATTATGCTACTCATAGGATGGTGGTTGACTATATTAGAATCTGTTTCTAAGTAGCAGTGGTGATAATAAGAAACTATTTTAATCTACCTAACTTAAATAGTCAGACGTCACTTGTATAGATAGATTATGCTACTCATAAGAAACCGGGTACCTATCACCGAATCTATTTCAAATCCTGCTCTTAAGATACTTACGATCTCAGCTCTAACTACGGTATTTATCCAACAGTCATCATAAACCCACTTTGTTAGACCTAATGAACAAACAATTTTTTAATATTTTTTTGTCTTTAGTATACATAATGAGTCATCAGTTAGTAGTAAACTACTTTTCACACTTTACTTTGGACAGGCCAGCAGACAGACTGATACTAATCGGAAACTGGGTAGCTGAATTCCCCACCATTTCCGTGAAAATGGCTGATTACTGACTCTATTTTAAGCACATAACTATAAATCCGTATCTATTCATAAGAAACCAAATGTGTCAAGTACAGTTTCCAGAAAATTTGTTTTACGTATTAGTCGCGAACAACTTAGCAGAAAAGGATTTATGCGATTGGTGATTGGTATGTTCGTCCATACGCCCATTGCACATTCTCATATTTCACAACCAACTTGCACTCATTTTGTACAGCGGCGGGCATAATTTAATTATAACAATGGAAGTACTGATTCCCCACTTCATGATGTACAGTAAACCTCGCCTAAGACGACTTACGGTTATTATAACGAACTGTCGGTTCCCAAGTACAAAAATGTCTGGTCACCTCCCGAAGATTGGGAATTTGTGTATAACTGGCACAGCTAACTTAGGCTTCTCAACGTACCGTTTCGAGATACTGAACGATATTATAAGCATCGTTTCGTGTAACGATTTAGAATACACGGTAATATATCCTGTCCCGTTTCGTTCCGTGTCTCTTATGCACATGACATGATAACTTCAAGATACAACACAGGACACGATTAGAAAGAAATATGTTCCAAATTTTTTAACAAGTTTAGATAGAACTTAGATAGATTTACAATAAGAAAGTTTAACTCTAAGAACAAATTCGTATACATTGGTTTTAGCTTAATGTCACCTCCGAGGGAGCCAAAAAATCGGTTGACAGTAGGCGGAGTTGACAGTAGCCGATAATGTCATCTGACTGATAATTCAAAGATTAGGTGACATAAGCCGAAGTTCCTGGTTTTAGATGCGCATTTTATGATATAATACCTTTTTCGATTTATTTTATAGTTTTTGAAGGTATTATCTCAATTTGGTACACTCTAAAAGCAAATTACTTCTGAAAGTAATCAGCAAGCTTGTTTGCAATATGCCAGAGAAATGGCTTTGAGGTATTATCTTGTTAGAAACTCCCAAACTATCGGTACTTGTTTGCAAAGTTCTTCATTTCCAATGTTGCTTATCATTAAAACTTTAAGTTTCTCAATTCTAACCATGTGCCCATCTAAAGTTGGCATACTTTCGGTTGGAATAAACCCTCGACTGCGGGTGAGTCTTTAAAAAAAATAAACTCTCACGATCGAAAATCTCATAGTAGATTACAACAAATAGGTTAATGAAAAAGTTCCCCCAAGGGTCTCTGACCGCCCACACCATTTAAACAAACACGAGTATATTCTGGACCTGAGAACCGAAAGTTTCCATTAAAGTGTGGTCATGTGCCATACATTCTATTCAAATGGGATGACAATAGGCGGAAGTTGACAATAGGATGTGTGACAATAGGCAGAGTATTTAGTACATGTTTAGAGTTTAGCCGGGGGAAACCCAACAGGGTGACAATAAGCGAAGTGTGACATTAAGGGGTAGTGACAATAAACTAAAACCACTGTATTGACCGTGGAAACGTTGTTAATTTGGAGGAAAATTGGCGACATAGTTATAATTTGTTTGAGAAAACTGTCTTGCTCCTTCAGTTATAAGTAGTTAATAAAGCCTGAAAAAATTTCTGAGTTCATTTTATTGAAATGTTGTCTTCTATGCAAAACAAATGGTCAACAGCACTTTTATTGATTGAACCATTGAGATTGTACAAAATTTTTGGCAGTATTTCTGATGCATTTTAAGAATATTGTTGCATTGGAAATTGATGAATTTTTTGAAGGAAAACTTAGTGTGTCGTTTCGAGTCTAGGTATAAAACTTTTCGTTTCGTTCGTATTGACACGATAAGATATCTTTCCGTTTCGTACTCACGGTAAACACAACATTACACGACTTTCACTAGACGTTTAGAAGCCTAGCTACGCCGAATTCAGCTAAAGGGGACACTTTTTCATGATCTTGGTGCAAAACTCACCTGCTTCTAAACTTGGCTAACACGAACACCAAGAAATATGGAAATTTTAAGACAAGCTTAAACTTTTTCTTACGAAAATTATTGAAAAATTTCTGATTGAAATGGGTCACAAAATTAGAAGAATATATTTCTAGTTATGCTTTAGCCCCCTCCCCCCCCCTCCCCCCAGCAATTTACCACTATGAATTAATATACATCCTCAATTGGGGTAAGTTCGAAACCCCTTGGTAAGTTTACCCGGGGTTTCTGAAAACCTANAGGCAGTGAATTCTCAATTGGGGTAAGTTCGAAACCCCTTGGTAAGTTTACCCGGGGTTTCTGAAAACCTAATTCAGAATGAGAGTAAAGGGTGGAGCTATATACCCTCTCAACTAACCCAACATACCCGACTTTTTGGGGTAAAGTTGGAGTAAATTTCCCTAGGTTTTCCCTAATTCGATTCAGTAACAAGATAAGAGGAGGGGCCATGTACCTCAAAATCTTAAACATACCCATAAAAGTTCCCCTGCTCTTGAGTAGGGTAACTGGAGGGTTATTAATTTCAGTTCATTGTTTCATTATAGAAATTGAATTAAAATTTGGATTCGGTGGTATCAGTGAGCATTTTTATTTTATGTTTAGACTTACTACCGCTTTTGTGCTGTGTCAACGCCAGTTTACTGTGTCAACGCCATAGTATATGAATTAGGCGAATTATGCCGTGCGATTTGTACTCTAAAAGGAGTCGAAAAGTCTATTGACAGAGGTTTGATAGTTTAGATAATTTCGAAATAAGTTGTGTCATCACAACAGTGACTGGTGGGTTGATTGTCTGCCGATGTCCCCAGGGTTGACACAGGAGCATGTGTTCCTGGTGTTGCCATTGGGACATTGGAGGACACTGAGTTATTGCTAATAAGTTTTCTTTACGTGATAAGCCAAACTTAAAATTACAAACCGAATAACAATTGTATAAGTTTATACAATCGTTATTTCGAGATTTACTGTAGTGAGGTTGAGAGAAGTGAAAAATACTTGGCTTGAGTTCACTAAATTTTTTTGATCTTTTTTCCTAAGAGCTTTCTACACTGTTATGCCGAGTTATAAACCGTATTTTAAGAACTTTCATATAATCCCAACCTTATTACTCTTTCACTAGAGAAAATTCTCTATATCAGGTTCTACAGGAATACCCAAGTTAATCCAAACCTTAGAAAGTCGCTTTCACAAAAAACTTTTTGAGACAGCAAATAATTAGCGCAAAATCAAGAAGTTGGTTTGAATGAAGTTAGCGTGTGTCGGAGAGAACATACCTTAGCAAAATTAATTTGCAACAGCAGCAGAGAGTTGAAAGAATAAACTCAAATTCGGGTATGTCTAATCGAAATAGATATTATATATCGGTACAATGAAATTAACTTCACTTCAATGATTTACCACTAGTGATGCTTTAGGTAGCGCCGCTATATTTGGTAGCGGATAGTAGCGGTAGCACCGTGTGGGAAGGATTCTCCATCGTCTGGTGGTTAGATGTGAGGACAACTCGTGCTCTAACAGTAGTCAAGCAAGGCTTTGATCTTTAGAAACAATGATAAGTATGAGTTAAAACCTCTCTTGTGAGATAAGGAGACCCATGGTCTAGTGTAGAAATACACAAGCTACTCTAGTTTTCGTCTCACATCCGCTACCGCTACCACAGTAGCGGTAGCGAGGAAATTTTTATCAAAATACCGGGAGCGGTAATTATAGCGCAGACCAATGTAGCTGTAGCGTTAGCGGAGTAACTTTTCTCAATTGTGCGGTAGGGGTAGTAGTAGAGGTAGCGCTAGCGAAGGATTGGTAAAGGTAGAATTAGCGAGAAAATTGTTTCTCAAAGTAACGGTAGCGTGGACGTAAGGATAGCAGTAGTGTGAGTTCAAAGTGACATCTGTATTATTTACTAATTCTGTGCCGCCTGCGCAAGCCGTTTTTGGTGAAAGATGTAGAAAGTATATTACGATTAACTTGGCTGTCCCTGTAGCTGTGGAAGCTGCTTATGATCTTAATCTTATCTCTTCAGAAACTTATTGCCAAATCTGCTTATTTGCAATGCATGAAGTAACCAGGGAAGATTGCAAAGTTGTGTTTGTTGTAAATCTATAGAAAAACTTGCCTTATCATAAGAAATCCATTAGAAAAAAAGTTTTTATAACTATATTTTTAGTGTCTAGACTTTTTTAATTCAAAGCTTTATATACCGGGATGATTAAAGTTTAAAACTATCGACCAGGATTTTTTAAATTTAAAGCTTTACTTACCGGTATGATTAAAGTTTAAAAGTTTATTGACAAGAATTTTTTAAACTAAAAATTTAAATACCGGGAAGATTAAGATTTAAAACTTTATAGATTAGAATTTTTAATTTAAATCAGCAGTTAACTAAAGTTAGATATTACGAGGTTATTCCACGTAGTCAGCGCATTTTCAATCGGAAATTGTTATTTTTGTATGCTTCAAACCGGAATATACCCTGCAGAAATCCTGTCGGAATTTCATAAATCTCTCACCTTGGCTGCGTTTTGTGTGTGGCATTTCATTCATAATGTTAAATCGGTATAAATATTCGCCAATATAACCAGGGATCATTTCTAGAATTGGCTTGGTCTTTCTGACTCTTTGGTTTCATTGATTGGTCTGAATTAAAGTGTTTAATCAAAACAGATTTTGAAAAAAAAAAATTTTTTTTTTGTAAACAAACGCCATTTGTAATGTTGAAAAGTGGTTAATTGAGAGAAATAACCAAGTTGAGGAATGGGGCACGATCACTTCGCTTCTACTCCATCTCACTAAACATTGAACCTGCCGAGCCCTCTCTCTGTATCTCTGCTTAGCTCGTTTGTTTTTGTAATTAGAGTATGTCAAATTGAAACAGATATTTTATATTGATATAATAAAATTCACTTCAATTCCATTATTTACTAATTGTGTACCGCATGCCCCAAGCCGTTTTTTGATGAAAATTGAAGAAAAAAGGCCCGGATTAACCAGGCTGGCCCTGTATTACGGCTCCAGGTGTTATTTACAAGGTGACTAATCTTTTTTGCACACTATTTCTCCACTTTCACCGTAACTCCTCTTAAGTTATGTTGTCGCTTGCAATAGAGAGTGACAGGATAATCAAAACAAGCATTTTTTGTAAGGATAGGGAATTCTGTAATGGTGAGCAGTGGTTAGTTGAGAGAAAAAACACAATATAAGAATGAGGTATGATACCATCATATTATTCCATCTTATTCAACAGAGAACCTACCGACGACTGTCTGCCTCTCTGCTTTGCTCAATTGCCTTGTACTGTATTAGTGTAATTTCTAGTCACAGATATTTAAAAAAATTATGTGATAATTTCCCTTTCTGCTATACTGAAGGGATAATAAATTGAAAATACCTCAGTCAACAGAGTACCTGCCCACCCCTCAATTGCTCTGTGTTTCGCTGCTATGGGTTTGTATGCAATACTCACTGCTTATTTTTTCTAACGTTATGCCTTAGCACTTTAAATTTTGAAGTAAAGCCTCGCCTTGATATAAGAAAATGACACCATGTGAAAGTAATCTTTCTAGGATGTCAAAAAAACTACAGGGCTTTTCATAAACATATAGCACTTGCAAAAAGCTTACATCGTGAAGGGAATGGGAAAAAAGGAGTTTCACATCCATAACTCATTCTCAATCACCAAATTTCCTCTAGACATTTGCACGCCTATTCAGCCAACGGTCATTTTTAATCATGAACAGTGAAGCTAGATGGGTTTATAACATCGTCATGTTCAACAAAATTCATTAACAAAATTCTATTGGTGCTGAAATTCAAAACCACCGTTTTAGTTGATTCGGTGTGCAAGATGGTGCTATAAGAGATACTCTTTTTATACAATATCTGGTTGTTGCTCCATGTCTCTATATATTGCACTACCTCGTCATCTTGTATAAGTATATTTGGCTCTGAAATTCTACTTTCCGTTAAATCGAATATTATGGGAAACTGATAGTTTTTAGACGAAACAATGACAACTACTTTGCACGTTTTCATTCTTAGGCGCAAACAGGATAATCACATATGAAGAATCCTAAAGCTTTTCATTTCGAGGAACTTTTAAACGTTTCTGCTTTTGTTTTGAGGTAGAAATTAAGGTTCTCTTGTTCGCAACTGGTGACACTCAAACGAAGTACGTATCAACTATTTCGCACAATTTCACTACTAGTTGCTAATAAGATAAGGTCCGTCTATCTAAATTATTATCTATCCATCTATCTAATTTATTATCTATCCATCTTTTTATTTTATTTTCTATCCATCTATTTTATTGACTCTCCATCCATCCATCTACCTACCTACCTATCTATCTTTCTATCGATCGATCGATTGATCGATCTATCTATCAATCTATCAATCTATCTATCTATCAATCTATCTATCAATCTATCTATCAATCTATCTATCAATCTATCTATCAATCTATCTATCAATCTATCTATCAATCTATCTATCAATCTATCTATCAATCTATCTATCAATCTATCTATCAATCTATCTATCAATCTATCTATCAATCTATCTATCAATCTATCTATCAATCTATCTATCAATCTATCTATCAATCTATCTATCAATCTATCTATCAATCTATCTATCAATCTATCTATCAATCTATCTATCAATCTATCTATCAATCTATCTATCAATCTATCTATCAATCTATCTATCAATCTATCTATCAATCTATCTATCAATCTATCTATCAATCTATCTATCAATCTATCTATCAATCTATCTATCAATCTATCTATCAATCTATCTATCAATCTATCTATCAATCTATCTATCAATCTATCTATCAATCTATCTATCAATCTATCTATCAATCTATCTATCAATCTATCTATCAATCTATCTATCAATCTATCTATCAATCTATCTATCAATCTATCTATCAATCTATCTATCAATCTATCTATCAATCTATCTATCAATCTATCTATCAATCTATCTATCAATCTATCTATCAATCTATCTATCAATCTATCTATCAATCTATCTATCAATCTATCTATCAATCTATCTATCAATCTATCTATCAATCTATCTATCAATCTATCTATCAATCTATCTATCTATCTATCTATCTATCTATTTATCTATCTATCTATCAATCTATCTATCAATCTATCAATCTATCTATCGACCGATCTATCCATCTATCTATCCATCAATCTACTCAACTGTTTTGTGTTTGCGGTTGCTACAGGTTGCGACCGATTTTTATTTTAAATATACGGCTTCAATTCTATTTTTAATCCTGATGAATAAATTTGAAGCATTTCATTTTGACCTTAGTCAGTACAAAAGTTAAAAATATTCAAATTTCAATCCGAGTCACGGAGTACTGGAATTATTGATAGGACCGAATGGTAAAGAAACAAAAAAGATTTAATGTCTTAAATTTTCGCTAAACACATTACATTTTACACTACCTTAAAAACTTGATTTCAATACCATGTTTTACTTTCGCATTTTTTCCCGGAAAGCAATGAGACTACCGCCAAAAGCGAGGGCAAAATTATTGGAATTCTACTATAAAGTATCTCCACCTTAAATACTCAGACGTTGCAATGAACATCCAATGGAGTCTAATACCTCAAGACAAATTAAAGCCATGATTCGAATAATTAGAAAGTATAAACAACACCGAAACCTTCGAAACCTGAAACCACGAGGACATCAAAATCTGTTAACCGAAACCCGAAGTTTAGTAAATTAAAGTTTAACTTATGATTGATTTGAAATGCTTACAAAATTCGAAATTTAGTGAATTGTAATAGTAATGTGACAAAATTAAAAAATTTAACAAACAGTAGCTTAATAAATACAGTGTGTTCGAATAAGAAGGCGAAAATTCGGTACTAGCGTTTTGAAAAATCTCACAAATTAGAGTCTTGTGACACTTTATGAGTTAAGAAGAGTTAGCAAAACTTTGGTAGAAACGATTTTCAGCAACTTGAGCAGTTCATAATGTATGTAAAATTTTGTCATATACTCAATTTTTTATTTTCTGCAAAATCATTTTTCAAAAATTTCGCCTTCGTATTTGAACGCACTGTAGTTGTTAGAAATCTACAGTTATTTCAGAAATTCCAAAAATTTTGGCATTTTTTTCATATTCAAAAATTTAGGGGGTCTCAGTGCATGGCTCCTAGGTGCATATTAACATAATAACAGTTCTGACAAATATTCATGACTTTCCTGAATTTCCAAATAATAATCTGGATACTCCGTAACCGTCATAGTGTATCGGGGCACTCACGAGCGCAAATGTTGTAATGTATAATGTGTGTGATGGCTTGGGAGAGCCATAGCGTCTTGGGATCTTGAAGAGGGAGGATCTCTCACATCTCTGTCTCATCTTTTTGAAAATTTTGTTTATTGTTAATTGAATTTTTATTATTTGATTAGTTTTCTTTAATTATATTTATACCAGTAAACTAGTGTTTATTTATTCATCAACGACTGCTCTTATTTAGTTCATCTTCTCGAGCTACAATCCCAAAGAAGAGGCGAGGAGATTGTCGCTGAAGTCAGGAGTCTTGGTAATAATTTTTCCCCCTCTTCATTCATTTTCCTGGTGGCTGCTGGTGACAGACTCCATCCGCTCACTTCATCTTTATTCATCAATTTTTTATTCATGGATCGGGATTTCTTCATCAGGTCCGTATTTTTATTATTTGATAATAGTGGGAATATTCTTGAGAAATTTATGTTTTAGTGTCTCTACATTTGCTCTATTTTGGGGAAATTTGTCATCGCTATCGATCAACTGGAATCATGATAATCGTAAATTGTAACGTTGGATACCGTTCCGTTCGTCTAAGGTGAATTTGACTCTAGAAAAGGTCACTGTTACTCTGCGGCATTTTCAGCCCAGCTCAGCTAAAAATGTTTCTATTCATTCTTCAATTGTTTAGTTTGACGACTGTCATGCGTATCGAGCCTTTTTTTCTTGAACCACAAAATTTTTGACCACAAGTTCCTCCATTCCGTAATCTTGTCGCTCCACCGTATTTTCGACCACCGACAGGAGAACCAATCTGTAATTATTGTCGTGAAACTGGTCATGTGGTACGATACTGTTAGACACGTCCGGATAGAGGACGCAACGTTTTTTATGATGAAATCTTGGAAGTAATAGGGGTAATTGGACAACAAGGTCACAGGTCACATAACTTAGATTTACGTCTCTACGACAACATAGATTCAATCAAACAGTTCAACCGGTTCCAAATTTCTCATCACAACCTCAACATAATACGTTCTATCCACAATTTCTTTTTATTCTACCACCAATTTTTTTTTTCAAGAATATCCGTATAATTGGCTACCTACACAATTCTGTTCACAGTTTTCCAAATGTAAATTCAAATCAGCAATGTGCTTCTAAAGTTACTCAGCCGTCGGAAAGTTAAAAGGTCTGGTGCTACGAGACTATCAGACTTCAAGTACTCAAATTGTAAATAATTGTAATATATGGAGAAAGTAAATAAGGGCTACCTAGAGATTTTCACTCTACCGGACCTTTCTCTGTGTCACTCACCATCAAGCGGCGTCACAATTTTGTTTATTTGATAATATCACATTTTGTTACATTTAAAACGAAGAATCATTTAGTCGAAAGTTGTTTTATCTAATTGGGTGTACCGCCATACTTCGACTAATTTTGATCAAATATCGCTGCCGGTACCCAGATCACTCATACGAGGAGCTACTTGTCACATATAACAATCATCCATCTGCGGTAAATCATGAAATACGTCAAGCACGTACTGTGAAAAATATTATTGTGAAATTTGAGAAAAATTATTCCCTTTTGAACCAAAAGTCTGACTCGCGTTGCAAACCTACGGCTAACGACGAAATGGCAGCTGCGGTCATTGCTGCAGCCAAATTAGATTGGATTGAACCAAAGAGAGGTCAGTTTACATTTCATAAGAACCTGAAGATAAAGGAGACTGAAAAATAGTCTGACTCAAAGTTTAAAATTATGTTATGTGCTGTAGCAAATGGACCCTCTTTGGTTGAATCCAACCACCTATATAGATCCACATGCTTTGGCGAGGAATCTTGCACCTGATTCTGGTGCAAGTCACTCTTCGGTGGTCAGAATTTTGCATCAGAACGGTTTTCATCCATATAAAATGCAAATTCTGCATATGTTGAATGACGGCGGTCTAGACAGGCGAAGAAAATTTTGTTAGTGGGCACGTAAAATGTGCATCGATAATCCGGACTGGAATCGGAGCGCCATATCCGGGGATGAGTGCACAGTATTTTTGAACGGCGAAGTAAATAGACAAAATTTTCGGTAAGAAAAATGTTAGAATCGGATCAAATTTAATAATTTATTACAGCTTTATCCTACAACCTCCATTATAGAACGTTCTAGTATACATCGCGCTTTTCAGGAATGCGAATCGTTGATTTCAATCCCGTTGAGATGTTCAGCCACTGAAATTTTTCAAAATATTATTAATTTTGAAACAATTATGCCAAATTCAATTGAATGAATTTTAAATTATAACAGTTACTATCGTTTGTTTATCGGCTATCGGCTAGGTTTTAGGGTATTTTGAATTTTAAATTGGAAATTAATATTGGAGCAATGAAACCCGCAAATGCTACAAAATGTACGACGCGATTTTTATGAACGAATTAATCATAATACCTTCGGGCGATGATATCACGCCACTTGCCGAATATTTTTCTCATAGTAGTTGTGAAATAGTGGACCAGGGAGTCCCTGTAAATAATGTTAACTCTTATCACCATACCAAATGTAACGAGTTGGGTACATTACTTAGAACTCCAAAAGTCGAGGTTATAAGTGATTCATCAAATTTGTTTTATTATTCGTCAAAATTTGATTTTAAGGAAATAAATTGTCTCATTACTACTGGTGTTTTGATTTCGGCAATAAATCCTCGTTTAATACTGATTATCACTTCTAATATTGTTGGCTATAAATTCATTTCACCTTTTCCTATTCGACTTTCGATTGGTCAATCGCAAGCAAAATTAGTAAATCAGGTACTTCGACTTCGTTTTATCGTTGATTGTTTCGAATTGGAATAGGATTTTTTGTTATACCGAGATTAACTAACGAACTTGTTATCGGTATGGATTTTCTCAGTCATCATCATACGATTCCCCGTTGTGACTCTTTTTCGCTTGGGATTCAAGTAATTGATACGAATATTACGAAACATGAAATTTCAAACGGAGGATTTGTGCAGTGTAGAATTTTCGAAAATTCTACCTTGTACTT
Source organism: Holacanthella duospinosa (assembly GCA_002738285.1). Lineage (NCBI taxonomy): Eukaryota > Metazoa > Arthropoda > Collembola > Poduromorpha > Neanuridae > Holacanthella > Holacanthella duospinosa. The sequence goes on along the minus strand of NIPM01000079.1, from coordinate 75,667 downwards.
TTCCGGGAGAACTTTATTTGGATACGATACCAAAGGATAGTCCAGTTTTATTGTCTATTTGTCTTGCAATATATTCCCGCCAAATTTTTGGACAAAGTGGAATTTCATATCGATCCATCCGTTTCAGGTCTCATTCATGTCATTCTTTCTTATGCACTTCAGAATTCTACATTTCTGGCAGTTGGAAATTTTATAACAGTTAAAACTCCTCTATGAAATAAGAAGACCAATTGTCCAGTGTAGAAATATACCGGCTTCTCTACTTTTTGTCTCACAGCCAAAAATAAATTTCATTCCGCTCACTGCGGCAGTAAGAGTGGATGGTGTCCACTAATTTGACCAAAGTGAATTGGCGGACACGTGAATTGACCAAAAGTGAATTAACAAACAATGTGAATAGGCCAACACGTGAATTCACTAATACTTACTGTTTTCATTTCCTATCGAAAGATTCGTGGAATTATTTCACAACAACGGATATAAGACCATCGTTTTCGCAGTGAAAATTTCGGTTCTTATAAACAAGATGGTCTTATAACGAATTATTTCCCCATTCTTAAGCATTACGCCTGGTTCAAAAACACATCTTGGAAATTGGGTCTTATAACGGATGCTATTACGTTCTTCGACTACTGTACAATAAAGAAATTACTTTTATTAAATAGGTGTATTTATATAAATTAAATTGTGCATACAATAACTCTGCATAGAATTTTTGTTTTCAGTTACAAAATTTTGAAGTGAACTACAGTTAATTAAGTAATTGTATTTGTATTAATAATGTGATGACAAATATCTTCAATCACCTAAAGTCCATATTGTAATGCATTACACTACAATTACAGCGCTTCAAATGTAATTCAATTACCATTACTATTATGTAATTTGTAATAATTAATTGAAAGTAGTTTTAATTATTCCGTTATCTGCTAAATTAGTGCAGCAGTAATTTTGGCACGACTTTTGCTTCGATTACTCTAATTTGCATTCTGGTAGGCTTTTAAAGTGAACACGATAAGATGTTAAGAGCGAATGCTTTCTTCACTTCGTCCAGCAAAAATTTTAAGCAGAACCCTAAGTAATAATTTCATAATTAGCCTGTCGTATCGCGTCATGAATTTGCAGTATTCAGCAGGTTGGTTTGAAAATGTGACCTCATTACGGATGTGCTCCACTGCTAATTTTTGGGCCAAAAGTTCCATCATACAAATGCATAATACAGGGCAAACCACTTTAATCCGGGCCGTAGAAAGTCGCTTTCACCAAGAAAATTTGAGCAAAAAAATAGTGCTAAATACAAAAGCTGGAGGGAATGAATTTAGCGTATGTTTGACAAACACAGCTTTGCAAAAATTAATTATTTAACAACAGCAGCACAGAGTTGAGAGAATGAGTGCAATGGGGTTTGGTCCCTTTGCATCTACTCCACCTCACTCAACAGAGAACCTGTCGACCCCTCTCTCTGCTTTCATCTTTGCACTGCTTAAGCAGTCTAATAAAAACTGATGGATTATTTTTTTTTGTAAACAAACGCCTTTCTGTAATGCTGAAAGATGGGTAATTCAGAGAAATGACCAACTAGAGGAATGGGGTACGATCCCTTGGCATCTATTCCACCTGACTCAACAGAGACCCCTCTCTCCGTCTCTCTGCTTTGCTTCATTGCTTTGCATTAGTTTATCTAATCGGAACAGATATTTTATATTGATATAATAAAATTAACTTCACTTCCATTATTTACTAATTGTGTATCGCCTACCCCAAGCCGTTTTTGGTGAAAGGCGGAGAAAGAAACCCAGGTTAATTTGGTGGGCCCTGTACAGGGTTAGCCAAACCCTGTATTAGTTACTTTTTTCAAAATCGTTAATGATCGGAAAGTTAATATTTAATAATTGAGCGCGAGCCATCTAAGTATAATTCAAGTTGTTTAGTGTAAAGCAGGCTCATATCAAGCATCACACTGATTCTCAAATCTCAACGGAAACAAAAAAACATTGCTTGAATCTGCATATTTCTTGATTCACGTTTGTCTGCTGGCTACCTTTTGCGTATTTTGGAGAAAGTTGGTGAAAAAAGGAGTGAGTTTGCAAACACTGTTGGCTAATGCAAGTCACATGTAAGTCGCTTCACTGTATGTCATTTTCACAATTTTCGTTCCACTGCATTATTTTGATAACAGTGGGACTTTGCTATAATGACTTCGGATATAATAAAATCTCTAGTATAATAAACCCAAAAATATCGCTTATTAGGCCTATAATTCAAAGGAGTTTTATACTGCTTCGATGTTTCATCTCTGCTCTAATTCGCGGTTCCTACGGGTTGATAGTCATTAAAAAAAAACTACATTAAAGAGAATTTTCATAAATAAATTATTCTAGATTTAGTAGACCGGATATCGTTCATTGGCACCACTTTTATTGTTTTCAGACAAATTAATTTGTCAACGGCGCCGTCATTATTACAAATTGTGATAATCATCAAGACTGGTTGAAGGAACACCACCCACGGTGGTAATCAGAGAGTCTATATAAAAAAACTTCAATATTTTGCAATTATAAAAAGAAATAATGAGCTAAATTCACGTTCAATTTGAATATTGAAATGTTAAATTTTATAATTAAACTGGCAATTCATATAAACAAACTTTATAGATGGACATGCACACATGAACCAGTAAATCGTTTAACTCTCTTAACTCTCTTCCAGCTCCATTGTTTGTAGTTAATTATGAAAGTTGTTATTATTGATTTTACTAATGTCATTACGACCAGCTTTGATAAGTGTTATTGTTACAAAATTCAATTTATTTGGTTACTAATACTTGAATTGATGTCTCTTGACGCTCCATTGAAAACATCTACATAAATACTACAATAAATTTTTTAAATTAATGGTTTCATCCGAGTTGCAAACAAGACCATTGATGTTGTTTTATCCCTTGAGCTAACTGTGTAAAGTGAAGACAAAATACATTTTGAATACAAAGTAACCCAGTAAAAATGTAGGAATCTTATTCAATATGTCGTCACATTGGTTTGCAGAACGGTATTTGGAATCGTTTGTGTTCGTTATCGTTTTATCTAAAGAGTTTACTAATTCAAAAGATGAATTAAGGTACACAAACATGCAACAATTGTATTGATATTTGGACAATGAACATCAAAAGAAATATACTGTACACTACAGAGTGAGTTAATAAGGGCTACCTAGATATCCTCACTCCACCGGACCATTCTGTGTCACCCACCATAAATCGGCGTCAGAATTTTGTTTATTTTACAACGTCACAGTTTGTTGCATGTAAAACAAAGAATCGTTTAGTCGAAACTTGTTTTATCTAAATGGGAGTACCGCTGATGCTTCGACTGACTTAGATCAATTATCGCTACCGAGACCCAGACGACATTCATTGATATTTAGTTAGGCCTTTACAGGCGTGTCTGTTCAAATTAACATTGTAATAATGATGATCAAGACACGTAAATAAATTCTTTGAAATCTTGAAATCTTGAAATCTTGACTCATACGAGCAGCTGCTTGTCAGATATAACAATCATCCGTCTACGGTAAATGATCAAATACGTCAAGCACGTACTGTTAAAGATATTATTGTGTGAGAAAAATTATTCTTCTTGGACCCAAAGTCTGGAAACTTAGGACTAACGACGAAATGGCAGCTGCGGTCATTGCTGCAGCCAAACTAGGTTAGCTTGAACCAAAGGGAGCTCAATTTACACTTCACACGAAGATAGAGGAGACTGAAACATAGTTTTGACTCAATATTTAGAATTATGTTCTTATGTGCTGTAGCAAATGAATCTAACCACCTATTTGGTTGAATCTAACCACCTATTTGGTTGAATCTAACCACCTATTTAGACCCACATGCTTCGACTAGGAAACGTGCGCTTATTCTGGTCAAGTCAATCTTCAGTGGTTAGAATTTGGCATCAGCACGGTTTTCATATCAGTCGAAATATCGGCGGTACTTTCATTTAGATAAAACAGCTTTCGACTAAATGATTCTTTGTTTTAAATGTAACATGTGAATGTTATAAAATAATCAAAATTCTGACGCCGATTTATGGTGGGTGACACAGAAAGGTCCGGTGGAGTGAGGATCTCTAGGTAGCCCTTATTAACTCACTCTGTATATGTTTGCTTTTCAATATTCGAATTTGCTTCTTTTAGTGATAAAAGTGTTCCCTTCCCTTTTTATACGGAAACGAAAAGGAAAAGGAAGAATCAGCTTGAAAACAAAATCAAAACATAAAATAAAAATGAAATAAAAACTGCTTCATGGAAAATTTTTTCCGAAAATCTATCCAGTTGTCATAATCTTTCTTTCCTTACAACAAACTGAGTACTCAAATATTCCCGTTTTTCACTGAGTCATTTGATTGAAGTTTTACGTTAACAACTACTTTGTTCCTCACAGTCTATAAGCACGACTCATGTGACTCAATTACTCAGATTCACGCCTCTGTGACTCCAAACTTAATAAAAGCAATACATTTCAGTACAGAAAGTATAATCTATTTCTAACACCTTTGAGTCAGTGAGTCATTGTCATTCCCTGTAAACTCATTGTCACAGAAGAAGTATCGATGATTTACGCTACTGACTCATTTTACGTTTTAATAAATTTCAACATAAACGAAACCAAAGCAAAACGACCCACACCAAAGCTCGCTATTCTTTAAAGAGCCAAAACAAAACTAGTTCTAAAGCAGCCAAACCAAAAGGCGGCAAACCAAGTGAAGCTACAAATGAGTTATTCTCAGACCAAAAATTATAAGTCCTTCAAAATGGTGGTTGTTGATGAGAAAAAGGAAAATTCAGGGCCTTTGTGCCGTATGAATTGTGTAGACTCTGAAACAGCGGCAATATCATTATTCAAATTTTGGATTTAAATATAAATCTGTCCAACAACTTGTTTTAACTTTAAATATTTTCTCAGATAATTTTTGTAATTAAATTATAATTATAATCCTAATGTCTCTCAAATTCCAATCCATAAACGAAAATTCGCTGATAAAGAGAATTTTAACAAAATTCTAAGTAACGTCAAGCTTTTCCTGTCAGATTTCAAGACAAAACTGAAAATATTGCAATGATAGGAATTGATCAAAATTCCCAGTAAAAATTAGTAAGTTGAATTTACAGCAGAACTATGTTGTGTAAGCTCAACCAAAGCGATTGAACCAAGTAAGAAATCTTCTGAAAATAGAATTATACTAAAAATTTTTCGAGGGAGAAAACGGCATGAATGGGATAGTTTTCTTACTGCGCACACAAGTCTCTGAAAATATTTTTTGTTTGAGTAGTGTTGTCAATCGAAATAATTTAAAAGGTACGTCGAGTATATCGTCGCTTTTAATCTCGTAAGGAGTTTCCGACAATGAAGAAATTATTGGAAAGCTCATTGTGTTAATTACTACGTAAGTTGCGTTGTTAAATATTAAATAAAGTGTAATATGTTTTAAGGACCTTCGAAATGCCTGTACCTTTTCATGTTGCTTTAGCAAGCAAAGGTTTTTACGCCCCTGTACTCCCACCATATTGAAGGACTTATAATTTTTGGTTCGAGAATACATTCAAATATTTGATTTGCCAATGAAATGAAATAAATTATGAAAATATTCGATGTCAGAGCTTACCAGATTTATTTTTAATACGAATCATAATTACAAAATTGAAATGTCAATATAATTAGAGAGTGGGTTAAGTTGGAGCGCAGGTTCGTTGGGTCGCTATTTCACAAAATGTAATGCACATTTAGCATGGGAAAATTATCCGTTTTAAGATCATATTGGTTATAAGACCGAAAATTTTCGTTACAAAAAATAAATATCTTATATCTGTCTACTACTGTATTAGAAACTGCAATAAAATTGTTTTTGTTCAAAAAATTTTTGTGTGAGATCATTTTTCTGATCACAAAAAATTTCAAAAGTTTTTAATCATACAGTCCTGAATCTTTTATTTCAGGGATTTTTGTTTATGCTTCGTTTGATCAAATATTATTAATTAATTTTGCTTCAAGTGGGAAGTTTCTAAATTCTAGTTTGGTAGATTACTTTAGCTGAAAACATTAGCAAATTTAGAACACAATTTTGCATTGAAAGTTTATATTGAAAATGATTTTGGTATAGAAAAAGTAACTATTAGTACAAGAGTTATATATAATTGAGGCGAACATATAGAATTCTCACGGACACACCCTTGACATACAAATAAATAAATTAAGACAAAGTATCTGACTTCTGGGAGTCAAGTAAACGTCCAATATTGGTCTAGCATGTTGCACAGTTTCCCAATTTGTTTAAGTTCAGAATGAAATAACATTTTGAGTAAAAATCCATATCACAATTTGTATTAAGCTTTGATGACCCGTGGAGGTCAAACAATAACAGATGATAATCATTTAACAGTAGTTATTCAAAGGTTTGGGTATGTAAAACTTGATGGATGATGTTGTTATATGCGATTTTGTTATATCCATTAAAACATTTAGGTTAATTTCTCAATTAGGTCATGCAAATAAACTCAAGTTGCAGTAATCATTTTTAATTATTGAAATTCTAAAAACCTGTGATTCGTTTAACATTAATTAATTATTAATGTCGTTTTTGGGTTTTTCTCAACTGTCCCTTCTGGCTAACCCAACCGTGCATCATTTGGGAATGGTTAGGTTCGAATTTCTTATTCAAATTTTAATCAAAAACCTATTAGCAACATACAGAACCAAATATTTATTTTGATACAGAAACGTACAGACCATGCTGAACTCTGAAAGCTAAATTTAATTGTCAATCATGTATGAGTTCACACAATTAACATAATTTTTCCCACTTTTCCACAACTTTTCCCACTCTGTCTCACCTGACGACAGTGAAACTATGTAACATGTAAACTCTTAAATTTTACTGTTACGTTTGCAAACTTTCTGATTATTCTTTCTCGTTTCCTTTCCATTTTGTTTTCATTTATACTGAAAATGAAAAAGGAAGAAAATTAATGGTTTTCATTTTCAAAAATATGAATAGCGTAAAACCAAATTAGTAACACTATGCTACTATTCAAATTCAGAGTTCAAAACCATGCTACTATTTAGAAGAGATCGGAACAATTACAATTACTTTTAATTAATTACTTCAATTACCATTGCACATTACGACTTAATGGTATTGGTAATTCAATTAGATTTCAACTTAAGTAATTGAAATGTAACTTATTACATTGCAACTCCAAGTACCTATAATTTTGTGGAATTGAAGTTAATTTAACTTGCTTTCATTCGCATTACAATTACACATTGCACATCAAAAAATTTTCACTAATTTTCCATTCTCAATTAAGAGAACATCACTTCCAAGAGTATTTCGCTGTTGGTAGAGTTTATCAGCACCAGTAAGCGTAAATTGAATGAACTACAAAATAGTCAAAATATTTCAACTTTTAATAAAACTCAACTTGAGACGAATTTGTTATTCGTTTTATTCTTTTAAGTTGTGTTGTATTCTTTTAACCCCTCTCCCACTGAAATAAAATTTGTTGAATTAATCACATCATAAGCACTTCCTAAATCAACCTACATTGTAATTGAAAAAAAGTAATTGAACGTTAGTCAATTACAATTACTGGTAATCGATTGCATAATTGATTACATCAGACAAGTAATTGTAATTGAGTTTAATTTATAAATGTAATGTCTAATGTGTAATTGAATTACAATTTACATACACCACTACTTGGCTATGTTTTAAATGACAGCGTGAACCATAATGTGGTTACTCGTAAGATGTTACTTTTGACACTAGTGGCCCTAACCGTATTGGTCAATGGTTACTAAGGTCAAATTCAAGTTAAAGATGAAACAGTCTTTTATATCATTAGGTTGACCAGGGTGGTTTTACTAAACATTTCATAGCAAAATGAATTTAAAAGTTGGTTAGCTATGTTGCTAATGAAGTGTTTAGTAAACAAGAAAATAAACTTCCCAAGCCAACCTAATAGTAAAACTGCATTTTTTACCTATAACTTCAATGTGAACTTTTAGTAACCATTGACCAGTATGGCTAAGAAAAATAGGATATTCCTTCAAATGCCATACCTCAAACCCAACCCACGGATAACAAAGATCGGCCACTCCTGTCAAAAGTTATCCAGTTTCAAATAGGGTAACGACATTACGACAAATCATAATTTTCTTAAATTTTGGTTAAAAATTACAATAATACCTCTTCAACTTCACCTCCATGTGTCCGCCATTGAAAAGTAGATTTTGGATAAACAAATTTTAAATAGAAGCGAAAATTACAAATTAATTTATGCTGCAAACTGCAAACTGCAAACTGCATGCTGCAAACTTACTTTACATTGATTATTCAAATTCTTGTCGGGCAATTAAGTATAATTGTTTATTTTATTCAAAAATGTCATAGCTTTTATATAAAACCAAATTGGTATAATATGAGTTATAAGACCATGACGACTGTAACACCAGAATTCTCCGTAAAAAATAAAATTTGTTATAAGCATGCTCTACTGTATACGGTTTATGATAATGTATAACACAGTGCCATGGAAATAAATTACGTAGTTCATCCGGTTATAGGTTTGCGGTTTTAGGAGCCAAAAAACTGCGTCTTAAGCTCCTTCTACACCAAACAAATTGGTGTTTTTGTATCAATCGTTTCTTTTTCAGTGAAGTTTCTACGTCATTTCGTATTTTTACAATCTTAGTTTCACTTTCTTCTGCTAATATCCCACACCAAAGAAGTGACACCTAACAACAAAGTTGCTTCTTCGCCAATCCTTTTANACTTTCTTCTGCTAATATCCCACACCAAAGAAGTGACACCTAACAACAAAGTTGCTTCTTCGCCAATCCTTTTACTAGTCCGATTTTGATGAAGTTGTCTGCGTCACTTCTAAGCAAAAATAAAAAGCGTCAACTTTCAAAAAACTCTTTCGTTTACTACCGCAGAAGGATTGTCATTTCACTTTTTTGGTTGGTATGCCATAATCCGAGAAAGATTGGAGCAAAAGAAGGTTTTTTCCACTGTTCTCTTTGCCAATCTTTTTTCTCACTACTTTTAAAATGTGGCATAGCAAAAAACTGATGTTGCAGTAGAAGTTACATTATGCTCTATCCATACAGATAAAAATATTAAGGTCTAATAACTGAATTGGTCTTACACAAGTGATCTTATAACCGAAGCACACTGCACTCATTTTACCAACATGGGTCATCAAAAANACTTTCTTCTGCTAATATCCCACACCAAAGAAGTGACACCTAACAACAAAGTTGCTTCTTCGCCAATCCTTTTAGTAGTCCGATTTTGATGAAGTTGTCTGCGTCACTTCTTCTGAGCAAAAATAAAAAGCGTCAACTTTCAAAAAACTCTTTCATTTACTACCGCAGAAGGATTGTCATTTCACTTTTTTGGTTGGTATGGCATAATCCGAGAAAGATTGGAGCAAAAGAAGGTTTTTTCCACTGTTCTCTTTGCCAATCTTTTTTTTCACTACTTTTAAAATGTGGCATAGCAAAAAACTGATGTTGCAGTAGAAGTTACATTATGCTCTGTCCAAACAGATAAAAATATTAAGGTCTAATAACCGAATTGGTCTTACACAAGTGATCTTATAACCGAAGCACACTGCACTCATTTTACCAACATGGGTCATCAAAAANCGAATTGGTCTTACACAAGTGATCTTATAACCGAAGCACACTGCACTCATTTTACCAACATGGGTCATCAAAAATGTGGTCATTTTCATAAATAATTATCATTTTGCATATTTTTTTAAGAGTCGTCCACCCTGAGTTGACGTACTTTTCGCAGAAGTGTGACGCTATCCAAAGTTCTCGCAATTAAAGCACTAAAACATACAACTAAAAAATTTTCTATGTCATCACCACCAAATAACGGTAAAACGTAAGTTGCAAATATTTAAATCAACCAAGAATGTATGAACTCTGTGATTGAGGTGATGATGCTATAACTTCCTAATTTTTTTTTCTTTGAGAAATTCGTCATGATTCTGCCATCTATGACATTGATTGAAGTTTGAGTTCAATGGATTCTTCATCAAGAGTCTTACGTGACAGACGGAAATGACTCCCTGATGAAGTTAATGATGATTCAATTCATGACAACAATTATCGTAATTGGGTTCTTCCCTATCACCAACGATCAATTCCCATTAACCCTAGATTGAGTCACGAGAGGGAATTTTGGATATAGACTTTCTCCATTTCTACAAAAACATAATCTTTTATACACAAGTGAATGCACTAATTTAGAGTTTCTTATCAAAAATTTTATAAATTATTTATGATTATTATGATTATACGCTATTTATGATCTAGATAATAAAAGCAACTCTCACTCGTTTTGTTCAGTTTGAATTTACGACCTATTTCATGGCTTCCGCTTAAAATAGTTTGATGTCGTTTAGCCGCTTTTGAGGGAAAGTTCAAAACAAAAGTTAATTCATTGACTTCCTCTTCTACTTTCTCCTTTTTAATTTTTATTGACACTTTCAGGTTTTAGAAAATCTATTCCATTAAAATATACGTCAGTATTTAAGAATACTCAAGCAAAACGGTTGCTTTGAGTGATTCATTCAAAGACAGGTGNTCAAGCAAAACGGTTGCTTTGAGTGATTCATTCAAAGACAGGTGTAATACAGGGTGAACCAACTTAATCCGGGCCGTAGAAAGTCGCTTTCACCAAAAAAAAATTTAAGACAGCAAATAAAGAGCGCAAAATAGAAAAGTTGTAAGGAATGAAGTTACCGTGTGTTTGAGAAAACATTCCTCTGCAAAAATTAATTAATTTAAACAAAGGCGATTGATTCCAAGGTTGCTATGAGGATTATTGAAAAACCACTATTATAATAGTGGTTGTTCAATAATCCTCATAGCAACCTTGGGCGATTCTGTAATGCTGAAAGATGGGTAGTTGAGAGAATGAGGAACTAGAGGAATGGGGTACGATCCCTTGGCATCTATTCCACCTGACTCAACAGAGAACCTGCCGACCCCTCCTCTCTCTGTCTCTCTGCTTTGCTCCATTGCTTTGCATCGGAACAGATATTTTATAGTGATTACAATAAAATTAACTTCACTTCCATCATTTACTATTCTCTATCGCCTGCCCCAAGCCGTTTTTGGTGAAAGGCCAAGAAAGAAGGCCCGGATTAAGTTGGTTCACCCTGTACTTACAACCTCTCCAATCCAATAGAGAAAAGTCTACACTACTTTCACTTATTTTCACTTTTGTCCAGTCTTTACTTGAAGAGGCGTCTGGGAGGCTTAAAAAGTTTCCGATCATTAAGCTATACTTTGTTAGGAAAGTAGTGTTCAAAGAAAAAAATTGATCATAGCATATCATTTTAAAACTACCCAGATGGCTGAAACGCAATCTTTAGGTAAAGTCTGTATAAGGTGACGAAATTGTTATCTACCTGACTAAACAGATGTGAGTTTTGTGACTGTGTCATTGTCACCTACGTACAATATTTAATAAAATTAAGATTATAATTGGTGAAAAAGTTTAAAAAGTTGAAGAAATAATGGCTAAAGTAGTCCCTCCAGCGCAAATGGTTATTCTGATGAAGCCTCTGTTTACCGTGGGACAGTGGTTTGGTCTCTTCCCATTGGTAGTTGATGTCGAAAATCCAGACCGCGCACTTTACAAAAACAAAGCTACTTTTAACTACGTCAGAAGTGTTGTCATCTTCTGTTTCGCCACAGCCTATGTCATGTTCCACATTGGCTCAATTGTCATATCCATTTGGAATAATTTTTATGTTGTTGAAATCATGGGTCAGTCTCTCTGGCTCCAAGGAAGTGTCATTTCTTATATTGTTTCTATTCAGCTCCTTCTTCGTCCAGAGCCTTTCATTGACCTCTTTACAAAGGATTGGAGAGCTGTCGAGACAGACTGTGGCAAAGTTTTTTCAGCACCTAAGGTTTGAAAAATTAATTAGTTGGGCTGGAATGTGTAAAGTATGGACAAAAGTTTTAGGTTTCTGAGGTGTTAGGTTCTTATATTCATTTTCATAAAAAATCCCAACCTTTATATCATTATTTGCATGAAATATTGTTCAACGCAACGATAAGGCTAGTTACTTATTTACGATCCTTGAAAAAATCTAAGATGGAAAATCATATCCAAGGGACAAAAAGTATTCTAATTGACTAAATTCTTCTCGATTCTTATATAGAATAGAAATCTTCAATTTTTCGCTAAAAATGGCTTTATTATGGCGCGATTGTTGTTATCGCTTATGTTGCTACAACCGAAAAAGTTTAACACTATAGTGAAGTCCGGATATAGTGACTTCGGGTATAATAGAATTCCGGCTATAGCAAAATTTACTATACGGTCCCATCCAAGCAAATGTGAGATGATGTGTTAAGTAGTCCGGCTATAATGAAATTGGCTAAACTGAACTTCGCGCCTACCTGTCCCGTGAGTAATTTTGTCTAGATATATATCAGAATTCCGCAATGAATTCTTTCATATTCTTCTATGTCCATCTATCAACCGACTTAGATGAAACCTTAGAGTAAGTTTTACTTAACACACTTCAGTTTAAAAGGCAAATCCTAGTCACTAAACATTCTTCGTTGTTGCTTAAAAGAACTCAATATGGTGGGAAAAAGTTCATGGTATGTGACACTTTGATATTTTACGCGAATGTGACTAGATCAGAAAAGTAGAAGCCAATTATTGTAAAAACATTTCAAAACCCTCGATGCTTTGAAAGTAATTAGAAGGTTATTCACTTTCATGTTCTTAAGGCAAACAACAGAGCTTGGATGAATTCTTTGATATTTCCAAAAACTCCGTACTCAGTGGAAACCGCCTTACAGGAATCGGTTGGACTGAACCAAAGGGGCTCAAAAAAATTTTTTTACAATCGTGTTATGTGTTCTTCTTGAGCGACCAAATGACCTCTACAAATGTTGCTTAGAATGATAAAGTGACCAACTTTTTGTAATAAAATTTTTCTCTGTGATCAACTGTTGAAGTTTTAAGTTTTTCCTTGCAATTACGTAGGTTGAGAGGGTATTTTTGTCAATGTTTTTGGTAATATTCAAGCAAACACGGATCGGTAACATGCACAATTGTGATTGGGTTAGTTGAGCGTGATTGCATACATGTAACGGATATCGTGTTGAGGTAGTTCAGACCATATTTCCCCACGGCGTTTGAACGACCCGAAGGCTCCTTCAACAGCTATCGGAGGCGCGCGAAGCGCCGGAGATTGCGCGTCGCCATTTCTCCCGCGTCATAACAAAATACTGATAAAATATTTTGAATAACGACCTAACGAATCCTAATCCTAACAACGAATGCATATTAATTGTTCCAAAACTTCTACAGTTGATCACAGAAAAAAATTTTATTAGAAAAATTTTGTCACTGAATCATTCTATGCAACATTTGTAGACGTCATTTGGTCGCTCAAAAAGGGCACATAACACGGTTGTAAAAAAAAACTTTGGTTCATACCAACCCAGGAATGAAATATAAAAGCCATCTTATTCCTGGATAATTCTGCATCTATCCACCATTCCTAATTTAACGCTAATTACGCACCTCTTCTTACCTACCAACCAACACACCTAGCCCATGTACCCAAAAAACAAGCTTCGAAGTCAACAAAACACTAGTTCAATTGAAGGGACCAAAATACTTTACACTTGCTGCATTTTGGGAAAAAATGGTAAAAGAGTCAACTCTACTAAAATGGAAATTAAGCATAAGCACTTGACCGTATTTAAAATCTCAAGAAAATTTCCATCGCCCAATACTTATCGACATTGACGTAGCTGAATCTATAATAAAATATTTGGATATAATGGATAATTATTGAATTGTTGAGTTCGTTCACTATACGGATATAATGAACTCAGGCTATATTGAACAAATCCCTACGATTCATTATAACCGGACTTCACTGCTCCATAAGACTAAACAAGGAACTATTTTTGTGTTGTTATAATGGGCTTTTTGTTATATTCATTAATTTTTATAACGAGCTTTGACTGGTTGCCTACAAACATTGTTTACCTACAAACTTAAAAGTTAAAATTGTATGCCGTACTTAATCGAATAGAGGCAGCTACTGAATAGAAGCCGTACGTCGACCACTAACCGCAAAACTTTCTCCAAGTTTACAATAGGAGCCCTCATTGAATACATATTTCGGCTTGTGATATAGGAGATATATTGTGGCGCCAAATTACTCAATTTAAATTTCCTCTATCAAAATCAACCTACTAATTGAAACGAACATGGAAAGAAATTATGCTGAATTGCAAGATTAAATTCTTGGAATCCATGCATGCTAGTGTTCATCTAGTCATTTTAAGCTTGCAATTTAAAGTCTGTAGACGGATGAAAAGATGATCCAATTCTTTATTTGATACTAAAGATGAGAGACCATTGACTAGTTCCAACACATTCTATACCAAACCTCAAACCATTGAGTAATCCAATCCAACTTACACTTATTTCGATACCTATTCAATTTTGTATGTGCTGGTCCAATCCAACCCTTGGAGGGTACTATTGGTTTCAACCAATGGTTCCTCATCGATAGTAGGCGCCAGCAGGTATTCATGTGCTTTAGCAATGGCCACCGTTTTGATCAACCAAGCTGACCAACACTTTGAAAACACGGAAAATTTAGTTAGCTGACTCATCTCATCTCATGATTTCGCCCCACGGTGCTTTCCTTCTGTTTGAAATCTAAGAACAGAGCTGGGATAATGCAGATTAATGTTCATCTAATAAATGAAAGACACCTGTACGTAACGATGTTCAGTAACGATGTTCCATAGTTTGTGTTATGTGACTCCGGAGTCAGACTATGGGAGTCGTCTCCCACATAGAAATGATGACTTTTTCCCAACATGCGCCAATATAGCACTTATTTTGCCTATTTTGTTTTGCGCAACTCTAGAGTCTGAGTCATAACTTTTACACAAAGTCAACTCCAAAGTTTAGAAAATCTGTCATGACTCCCAGAGGTAATGACTGACTCAGGGCAAACTGGGATTCAGAAGTGTAATAAAGAATGTGTATAATGATATCGAAACTCACTTCGGAAATTTTGCCCATCACTGGGTATTCATACAAAGTAAGAAGTACGCATGTGGTGGGTAAAAAATAAGTAGGTCTCAAAAAAAAATATGTTGAATCTGTCCAACCGGTACGTATCCAAATTAACAATTTTTTTGTGACGCAGGAAAAGGTTATGCCAAATTAAAAAACCCTCCCTCAATCTGTCTGCTGCTATCGTAAAGAAAAAGCGAGAAGTACGAGCACGCGGGCGATTGGACATTGGAAAAGCCACGAAATTTTCTGAAAACTTGCACAGTTTTCCAAGACTGTTAGTTCGCGGAGGATTGACCACGAGACCATGGGGTCAATTCTGTGACCTGTGTAGGTCACCAAAGGTAAGTAATTTCCAGTTCAGGTCTGGTGTCGTGCTCGTGTTGAGCATCATTCGAAAGATATTTTCAAGCATAGCTCGGTGAACGCATGTAAGGTAGCGATACTATGCTAGTTTGACCTCCAGGGCAAGGAAGGTCATAAATTCAAAAAAAGCTTTTCGGTCTCGGCATTTCCAACATCATATACAGTGGGAATAGCTGGGGAGTGGACAATGACACCCTAGTTCACACACCCCATCCGAACTGAACAGCATATATGGGAACAACATTTTTCACTAGTATCATTAATTAATGAGGTTCAGATTTTACACTAGTAGATTGATAACCTATAATCTTGTTTTTAGAGCGTTAGAAGTAGGTGGGGGGAGGCAGATGCCCAATGCAAAATGTGTCAAAATTTGGGTTTTGTTTTTGAAGGAATTCATTGTTTTTGCTAACTAATAATAGTTTTACGCTTAATTGTTTTTTCTCATTACTGGAATGGGTCTACCACCACACCTGCGACTAATAGTTATAAAAATTAGTTACCGCTACCCTGAGAATACTTACCAACAAGTGATGGAAAGGTATAATACCCATCCATCTACAATTAACCATCAAATTCGAAGTAAGGGTACCATAAAAAATATTATTGACAAGTTTGAATCGTCGGTCACACTGCTGGACTTGAAACCAAAAAATGTCCAGAAACCTGCAACTGGAGAAATGGCAGCAGCTGTCATAGCTGCTGCTTTACTCGATCTACACACGACAACTAGGAAGCTCGGTCTGGATTCCGGAATTAGCCAAATGTCAGTAGTGAAAATTCTAAGGCAGAACAATTTTCACTTCTACAAAATGCAAATACTGCACATGTTGAATGACGACGATGCGGATCAGAGATCAGATTTTTGTGAATGAGCACGTGACATGTGCCATAAAAATCCGGAATGGACGCGCTGCATTATTTTCGGTGACAAATGCTCAGTTCATTTAAATGGAAAAGTCAACCGGCAGAATTTCAGGCTTGTAACAAATAGTCCAAAAATTACTTTTACAAAGTCGTAGTTAGTCAGATCCAAATATACGCATCCTGATTAATACTTGAGTAATAATCAGTAATATTGCGATCGCATATTTAGGTGTCCTTCATGATTTTAATATTCCATCCATTATTTCTCAAATTAAATCATTCAGTTCCTAACCTTCCGCGCAAAATAGTTGTGCCAGTCTATGCTCCCTGGGTGGGGTGTGTGAACTTGGGTGTCATTGTCCACTCCCCGGCTATTCCCACTTTATATAATTACGGAATTATTTTACTATCGTGGACCAGAAGGGATTTTGACTCCCCTCCCCCCAAAAATCCCCCTACCCCTCTGATCACAAAAATATATTTTTTTCGAAGCGGACTTGAAAAATAAAATTTAGAAAATTTTTTATCGAAATTTGAAAAGCAAATTTTTTTTCACCAAAATTCATTAAAATAATATATTCACTAAATTTGAGTATGGGAAAATTTATTCTGAAGCTTATTTATTTTTAATTTGAAAAAGAAAAAAGTTATAAAATTTTGAAAACTTAAAAAAACCTAACCTAACAACCTAACAACCTAACTAACCATAATAAATTTTGAAAACAAAAAAAACCTAACAACATAAAAAACTAACAACCTAACTAACCTAACCTAACCTAACCTAACCTAACCTTACCTTACCTAAATTAACATGAGATATATTTATTTAATTTGAAAAACAAAATTTTTTTTCCACAGTTGGGCAAAATAAATTTTTTTTAAGTTTTCAAAATTTTATAACTTTTTTGTTTTTCAAATTAAAAATACATAAACTTCAGAATAAATTTTCCCATACTCAAATTTATTGAATATATTATTTTAATGAATTTTGGTGAAAAAAAAATGTTTTTCGAAATTTCGAAAAAAAATTTTCTAAATTTTATTTTTGAAGTCCGTTTCGAAAAAAATATATTTAATGATCAGGGGGGTAGGGGGATTTTTGAGGGGAGGTGGGTCAAAATCCCTTCTGGTCCACGATAGTAAATTCTTACCATAATTACTTACAAAAATATCGTAAAGCTCAGTTTAACAGTCAGTTTAAAAGGTATCTTATTGAATACTAAAGACTTGTACTGCGTTTGCGCAAGCGGAGTTGCGCAGGCGGACTTCATTGATATAATAACTCTTTTTGCGGGAAATATGATTCATGGTTTCCGTCTCAATTTTTAGTAAATAAGGTTTCTTGCATTTAAAAAAATTAACTAAAATGTTATTTACTTCTGGAAAATTACGCCGTTTATGTTGAAGAAAAATTTTTTTTTTGGATATGCACAGCTATCTTTTATTTATAGATGAACATTAAGATTTAACGGATTAGTAATCCTGATTAAGAAATACAAGTCTGTAATCCGCAATCCTGCTAAGTGTCCTTTAAGAAACTAATCCATAATCCTGCGAACGCGGATTAGAAATTTTAATCCATAATCTCTAATCCGCACTTCTTTCAGATTAATCCAATTGGGAGTTAGTCAATTAATTCAACTAGATTACAATCCTGAATATTTGAAAAAACAACTTCGGTTACATGAGATTAAGTCAGTTTACCAACTTAACCCTGCACGATGGCAGGAAGCTGTTTTAGCTGTCAGTTCACATATAAGTTTTAAACTTCGGTGGATTCTTACGCCTGTTGTATACTTTGCTTTTTTCGTGCTTTGCCACGAGCATTGTCATAGGGAAGAACAGAGAATCAATATATACTTTCTCAGTGTTGTTTGGTTGTTGTTTTGACAACAATAAGACAAAGTAAAAGTGTTGGTATACTTTATTTAGTCGATGTGTTGCCTTTACGTTTTAAAAAGTTGAAANCAGAGAATCAATATATACTTTCTCAGTGTTGTTTGGTTGTTGTTTTGACAACAATAAGACAAAGTAAAAGTGTTGTTATACTTTATTTAGTCGATGTGTTGCCTTTACGTTTTAAAAAGTTGAAATTTTTTTTTTTTTTAACTTTTGTGTCATGCCAACAGAGTTGAAAAAATTCAAATATCAATTGTTTTGATTTCAAAATACAACCTTTTCCTTCCGAAAAGTTGACACTGCTTCAACTTTTTTGAAAGACAACGATGACGCAAAGGCAAAACAAAAATTTCTAAAAAGTCCGTTATATACTTCCTCCTAGCAATTCTCCTGGCAACGATCAGATGAAGTAAAAAGAAAAAATCATCCGACAACGAATGAAAAAAGTATATAATGAAAAAATAACGTACGGTGTAAGCGATGGCGTAGCAACGACAACGAACAACTAAAGTATGCAACAGGCGTTAACAAAACGTTGAACTTTGGGAGAAGTTTATATTGGAGGCTATAATTGTGCAAGTCTATTGTTACGCAAGGACAGTTATATGTAACATTTTTTTCCAAGAATGGTATTTGTTTCATATTTGAAGCGATGTCAAATCAGAATTTTAAGCTAAAAGAATTGAAATATTTTCAACATTATTTAAAGATTGTTCAACGCATAGCGATCTAACAATAGGAAATTGTTTTCTAAATTGGGCACTTCGCTAGCCTCGTCTACTCCGGTTGATGGTGTTCTCATATAGCGGGGTTATTTTAATGACTAATTTAACTTGCTTTTTTGTTTCAAACTTTTTTTTTTAAATTCAAAAAAATAAAATTTCCAAAATCTAAAAAAGATCCACCTGTATACCATTCTCCTCTATATGTTTGCAAATTCTTAGCCTGATCCGCCTACAAATAACTGAATAAATGATAAATAAGCACAAAAAATCCGAATTCGGGTATTTCCAATTTCGGAATTTCTGGTCTAAATTAATTATAATGTTTTCCACATGTCGAAATGAGTCGATTGATACCACACATGACCTAAGTAACTTTTTTTTTCAAAATGTTATAAAAATTTAAAAAGTTGAAATTTTCAAAATCTAAAAAAGGCCCATCTGGGGAATA
Organism: Holacanthella duospinosa; assembly: GCA_002738285.1. Taxonomy (NCBI): domain Eukaryota; kingdom Metazoa; phylum Arthropoda; class Collembola; order Poduromorpha; family Neanuridae; genus Holacanthella; species Holacanthella duospinosa. The sequence continues at coordinate 56,207 of NIPM01000079.1, read as the reverse complement.
CGGTTGGCTATGCTTATGCAAACTTTTAACTCAATCGGTCCAGAAATACCAAAGAAAAACCTTCGCAAATGAACCTCATTTTTGACACTAAGGACCTTTGCCTCCTGCCCCCTTCAAAAAATTTTCATCAAGAAAAAATTTTTGTACTCCCTCAACAACAAGCATCAATAATACAAACCGGAGGCTGGATTTTAAATATTCACATTGCAAATTGATTTTTCGTTTACATTTTTGAATGGCATCTACTCAACTGGCTAAGTGTGCCGAAAACCATTTCTCCAGTCATTTGAGTTTTAACAACTTTTTGCTATTATCATTTTTCACCACTGGAATGGTAAAAATTAATTGCTACCGGTAAATCCGGAGTACTGTTTTTTTTATAAACAATTACAACTGATTTTTGTTAAATCTGTGACCCCATTTGTCAAACTAACTGCCGAACTGTATTCCTACATACTTATTAAGCAAGGATTAGAAGTAAGATGATATAAATTCGTAGTTCCGTCGATTTAATTCAGTTGTTTAATATGAAAAGAAAAACATCAACATGCGGCTTTCTTGATTTATAAGACCCTATATTGTCAAAATTGACAAGCATTGTTAACTATACAATTGGTATTTACCTGATACATAATTTTAGCCATAATGCTAAGTAATGTTGGGGTAACTTACTTACAATACAAGTTATACTTTTCTTGAGTTCTTAGCCAAACGTTAAAGTCGTATTCCAAGCTCGTCATCGGCCCAGGCTTCATTCCAGATAATGATTTAGAATTTCTCCAGAATAGGTTTCTGGTCGTAGGTCTAAGATGAGACCATGAAACACCTTAAATACTGTAAAATGATCAACAGTTTGTTATCCTAACTCAACGTTATTAGTCAACTAAACCCATTCCAAGATTTACTGCATTTATCAAGTAATGACCAGCTAGTTGTAGCGGGAAGTGATTTTACGAGTCACGTAGAAAATGCAGGTAGATTCAGAAATCTCCTCATATCACTCACAGTGTCACATTGAATCAGTTTTAAAATTTAAATGATCAAATTGAAAAAATTTTACGGGTTATCCGACTAAGGCATTCAATCACGTAATCACGCAATCACGTAATCACGAATCACAGGATCATGGTGCATATTTCTACTTATGAAAATCACGGTATTCCATCATAAAACTCTTTGATTTCCGTAATTAATGTTTTCCAGCTAAATCTATTGATTCGGCATCATATTTCTATATGAGAAGAAAGAAATATTTAATGTTTTGATTCTACAATTTTTGCAAATTCCTATATCGCTGTTGCATGTTTATTTGATATTTCTAATTCTGAAGGCAATGTTGACTCAATTATTTTGTTTCTAATAAACCAATAATGCTGCACAATTTTATGTGTTCAGAACAAAAGTGTAAAATTGTAAGTTATTTTTCGGCGATTGAAAGCTACAGCTATATCGCTTGAAGTATGTTGTTTCAACAAAACATCGCATTTGATAGTCTTCTACTGGATATTATTTGTGACACTAACAGCAATTGGTAGTTGAATACTCAAAGTAATTAAAAAAATTTTTTTAAGTTTTTATCCATATCGTTGAAGCTTACGGCGACAATTCCACTCACTATGCCTATTAGATTTAAGGTCATTGCAAAGAAAGCCTGATTTCTAGTAAATTTGGACAACTAAACACAAATACAAAGCCATTTATCTGAATCACAAAAATTGACGTTATCTACTTGATTGATTACAATTCGAGCACGAAAATCGAGTGATTGAATGCCTTATATCACACCAATGAATAGTTGAAGAGTTCACCAGAAATTATCACTTTGAAATCAAAGTTAGATGGGTTATTTCGTCACTATGAACGAAATAAGGGACCTATGATTTAAGTTGTATCTTGAATTCCGTACCCCGAACTTGCTACACCGTTAAGAGTGTCTGATTGTTCACTCTCTTCCACTTTGCCCTTAGATTTCATTGCAGGAATGAAACATTTTACTGCAATCACAAACAATGAACCTTCACTTATCCATATAGAAAACCAATCCGAATACCTAAAGTATCTTATTAATCTTTAATCCCGAATTCTGATTACGCTTGTGTATACTTTAATCCGGTTTAAAAAATGCATTCAACGAGTTATTAATATTTGATTCATTTTGCTAGCAATGAAAAATAAATTCAACTTATGCAGCTTGCAAACTTACAAGCTTCCTTTACCTTTCACCGGTTTTAACTTAATTCTTGGGATATATGCATATAGAGTTGCGACATCAAATTTTACAGACGCAACAGAGAATTTCTCAAACGCGATTGACACAAACAACCTTCCGATACATTCAATCGCGATTCGATATTTAATCGCGAAGAGCGTATCTGCGAGGAGTTTATGCGATACTCATTCAGTTTCCCCATCGCACATATTTCATTTCACGCATCAATTACTTTTAGACTGTTTACAGTTATTCTCAATATAATACTTAATAACATATCATTGTTGTATTTCTCTTTAATAAAACTTATTGAAGATCTAGGTATGGAGCGTTTCATTTCTTCTAATAAAACATATATTTCAGATTCATCCCTACTGTTGACATATATTTGTATATTGCAAATCAAATCCTCCGATTCTACTTTAAGCGTTTTTCTATGTTCCCAACTACACTGTGCTGATTTCGTGATAAAAGAAGCAGGTATCTATGGTTTGCCTCCATTTAAGTTCTCGCTGCTATTCTAAGGTTGTATTCTTATGATGACAAGCTAAGCTTTTTCTGTCACCATGTTTTTGATGCTACTCTAAGCTTTCTACAATCCATATTAAATTTTTTTAGTATTAATCTAAGAATGCTCTCCCACGATTCAAAACAAATTTTTTATGCCAGTCTAATAATCTTTTCTTAGAATTTCCTTTTTTCTGGCTGTGCGTACAAATTTTTATTTTATCATCTATAAGGACAATTCGCAGATATCTAATCAAAATAGATATTTTTATAGGCGATCCTTTAATCATAATAGGTGATTCGTTATAAAAATAATATGTAGCAATACCTAGAAAATCGCGGTTGAAGTAGGTATGACAACCAAATAGAAACAAGAGTATCATAGACGAAGTTGATGAAACGGTACGAAGTGATACGACGAACTACCAAATTTATGCAGAGGTGTATTGATTGACATAATAATTTAGAATTGATTGACATGATAAGTAGAACTGATTGACATGATAAGTAGAATGTAACAAGATATGCAGAGTCAAATAGAAACTTGTACAATGGATAGATAGTACAGAAGCAGCAACGGTAAAATTGAGGCAATCATACAATCAGAATTAGTAGATAGGTCAAATACAAAGAAAAGTATTCTAATACTGCCACTAAAAACTTGATTTGAATCATGGTAACTCGACATAGATTTTGTCGACCCTTCGGTCTGCCACTCTTGTTTCCACCGCTACTTTCTACTACACATTTCTTATTTCAATTGCATCGTAGTTTATGCTATGTAAATGTAAGAATAGAATCGAAGGATTTAGTAGGCAACGTACAAAAATATGAGTTAGACATGTATCTTCAAAACAAATAAAATTAAAACAAACATTAATGTTGTATTGGAACAAATAAAAGGCTCTTTGTCTCTAGATTAAAAAGTTTATGATGAGTATAAAATGTAATAATACTATGCGTTAGACATCAACAGGGAATAGTGGTAAACAGTTTACATATTTGATTCGTGAAACCAGACGTGTGACAAACAAACAGACGAACAAATCAACAATTTCATAAACCACTCCAGCTAAGCAGTTCGCGTTAAAAATTAGGAAGTAAACACCCGTAATTTCAAATATAATTGAATTTGTGTATGTATTGATAGTGCAAAGCCAGCTCACATAAAGATACACACTCCATACCAAATAAAGCAAAAATACAGTGCGACTAAAAATAGTAAAGGCTACGTTAAGACTTTAAAACTTAAAACTTTTTAGCCCTTATTTTAGTCCTGCTCATTAATAAAAGTTTCTCAACTAATTATACACAAGATATGAACCGGAATATTAAAATTACAAATTTATTTTTATAATTTAAGGTCCGACGGTTTACGAGGAATTGTTTTGTTCTATACACGTTGCTGGGCTTGGCATCAGCGTCGCTCGTGGGTATGCACTCTTACCGACTACCCACATACCCCGCCTACATCCTCCACTATGTCAATAAGTACACGATTCATGGCCAGAATCGAACGACCTGGATAAAGAGGGACTTAGAAGGAAGCAGTTTGAGCAAATGGGAAGCTGACAACCATAGTTTCAGTACCCTAATACTAGTAATACACACAAGTTTCCAAACTTGGTTTTTACTCTGGAAGTGGATTGGTTCAGCTATGATCGATGTGAGCCTCTGTCTCTATGGATACGTCATTGCAGAAACGATGATGGCGACACTGACACAAGTAAATGTCGTCATTGATCTCGGAATGTCTTATGCGCAAAATGATGCAGCTTATTGCGACGATACGCATGTTTGTAATTGTCCAGATCGAGCAGACTTCGTAAGCCTCAAGAAACTAAACTCTAAGCTTGAGAGATTTACTGTTACCGTATTTGCTCTATTTCATGTCGCACTATAATAAATTCTACTAAAAAACCTCTCTGCGAAATCTTAAAAATTTAAACTTTTTGGAGAGAAAAAGTAAATATTGTTAATTAAACTTCAACAAACTGGCGCATACAGAAATGTTAAATTTGAATAGTAAGTGCGGTTTTAAATAGTATAAATACGGTAATAAAAGCTTCAATTTCTGGTCGATTTTGTTATAAAAAAATTTGTAAGCGTTTATTCAATTATATTGATGTAGGCATTATACAATTTAGGATATATGTTCAAAAAATGCTGCAACAGAGGGAGTGGTGTCAATTATTGATGAAGACTGTCACGTAGAAATGGATGCTTGCCGGATAACCCAAGAAATATCTGCCAATGGGAACGAGCGCCTTGGAATGACAATGAAAGGGAAAGCAGTATACCAAGACAGTCAAAAAATGATCATTTTATTAGATGAATTTCAAAAATTAGCACAGTTGGTGACAGATGTGAATCGTGCCGTAGGTCCAATTTTATTGGTTAATTTTGGTCAACTAATTCTCATGATTTGTGCCCTTGTTTTTCTACCAATCAAATACTCTCAACACTTTGAATGGAACTCGACGCTTGTTTTTAGCGGGAATGCCGTTGTTTTTACTATACGACTTGTCTTATTGACTATCTGTCTCGGTGATGTCTATCCAGCAGGAATTGAAGTGAACATGCGTATTGCAAAATTTATAATTTCTCAACCCCATCGACTCAATCCACAACTTTTCAATCCTATTTTGGGACATTTGAGCGTCTTCTCAGCAAATCCAATTTCTTTCAGTGCTTGGGGTTTTTTTCCTATTACAAGAGGAACGCTTTTAGGAACGCTTAGTGTCATTTCAACATATATCGTCGTTTTGCTTCAAGTGAAATAAGCATGAATTTATCAATAGTAAAATTTGAATTACTTTCATTAGTGTCATTGTTTTTAAGACCTTAAAAACATTCAATTTCAAAAGGAACTTTGTCTATAGGAGAATTAGATTTAAATTATTTATTAGGCAAACACATTAATTCCACTTTTTCATGTTGAGGATATTGATTTGGCGTTGATACGTAGTCTATCCCTTAATAATTGCATGAATGAATGATGCAACTAATCAATGATTTTTCCAATTGTAGACTTTAGTCAACCCTGAAAAAAGTTACTCCGTGTAGCAAGAGAAATTATGAAGTTAGTAATTTATTAGAGAGAAGTTTAGGGATGCAATAATATGAAATATTTGTAGATAGTAAATTTTGGTCTACACACGTATGAAATTGACCTCACAACCCTGTGCTGTTTATTGCTTTTGAACACAGTGTTTAAAAAAAAATTACTGAAACGTTGGATATCTGCAAACGTTTCAGTTTAACGTTTCAATTTAAAGGTATAACAAAATGAGACTACGAATATCTCGTCAAGAGGATGATGACACATTTCTCCTAATTTTAAATAGTGAAGAAAAGGATCGTTATGTAACCTTTTGATTTTATAAATTGATAACTTTTTTTTTAATTTGTAAATTAGGCATTCAAAGGTATAGGTTGTTAGGTTGTTAGGTAATGTCTAAGCAATAGAAAAAATTTTGTTTTTTTTCTGCTGGACAGCTGCAGATGCTGTTCACTAACGAAAACAACCAATGGAATGTTTTCCGGAGTTTTGCTTTAACAACCAATCATCTTTACGCCTTGATGCACAGTGCTTCCCTTGAAGAAGCTGTAGAAGCAAATCATCAACCCCTCTGCAGCTTTTATATGTGAGATATAACAGTATGTTCCCATAGAAGAAGAAATTTTGACTCTAGAGTTTGAAAAACTATCACAAATTAGATCCGTGCGATACGTTTTGACTTGAGAAAAGTGAACTTAACTTTTATAGCAATGATTTTTAGTAACTTGAGCAGTCCATAATGTGTGAAACTATGTGATATACAATCAGTTTTTGATTTTTTACAAAATCGTTTCGGAAAAATGATACCTTTTAAGTTGAATGCACTGTATTTAGTCTTTAGTTCACTGGAACTGAAGAACCCTACACAATGGAGGAATTGCGAATCGTAATCTATTCACTTATAAAAACATCAAAGATATATGAAATGTTTGTTGAAGGGCAATAACACCAGTTTTGAAATCTACTTTTATGTCTGTAAAAAAATGGAAGAATAAACACAAACGAAGACGTAAATTTGTAACCTTAGCTTCACCGCGGTAGAATTTTTTCAAGAAAAGGAATTCCCATTCGTTGTATCTCTTTTTCTAAATATTATTCTAGATATTGNAAGAAATTTTGACTCTAGAGTTTGAAAAACTATCACAAATTAGATCCGTGCGATACGTTTTGACTTGAGAAAAGTCAAAACGTATTTGTTTTTGATATTTATCCAGATATTTTTGAAGGGTATTTTGAAAGATATTTTTCTAGATATTTTTCTAGATATTTTTCTAGACATACTATAGGATTCTTTGATGAAAAAAATTCTTCGCGGAATATTTTTTTTCAATGAATGAAAATAATTTCTACCGTTCGCTTTTTCGGTAGCTATGATTTACCAACGGATATTTGAATAAAAAAANAATGAATGAAAATAATTTCTACCGTTCGCTTTTTCGGTAGCTATGATTTACCAACGGATATTTGAATAAAAAAATTTTTTTTTTTTTTGCGGATAAGAGGACGGCATAATTTTTTGACTACTTTAACGTTTTCCTAGCTTTACCAAAGCAGAATTTCCTTGCAAATGAACGGAATGGATTCTGTCCATTAAATTTTTGAGGACTTGGTTTTACTTTTCGAAGGACTATTTTTATTTGTATTTCTCATTTTCTGTCTGTTTTACTTACAAAATCTCTTCAACGGAAACAGTAGGGGTCTACCTTTTTAGTTTCACACTTTCACAGATGACTTTATTGCACACTTTTATATTGAAGCGCGCATGAGTGTGAAGCCACAGCGGGTGAGACCTTATACCCTTCACACTTGAAAATATTTCAACTCTTTCTGTACTAAGTGTGCAAAAGTGTGAAGAGGAATCGGGTGAGCCCTAGGTTTGAAGTAGTAATTAAATAATCCAAATGGGAAAACAATCAAATAAGGCTAAATTTTCAAAATTTCAGTAATTTATTTAGGGTTATTTAATTGAGTGCAGGCAATACATAAACGCTATCAATGCGTTATTAATGTCATAAATAAACGCTAATAAATAATAAATGCTATCAAAAATTATCAATGTCGTTGATCAAAATCTTGAAAACAATTTAAAATCGAAAATCTGAAGTTTTTAATTGACGGAGAAATAGAAGTTGTAAGCAAGTGTGAAAAAAATTATCTGATCACTTTCACACTTTCACACTTTGTCCCGCTGTGGAGTCTCATTGGCAAATTTTGAATTTTGGGGCGTGTTTTCACACTTTTGTAAAGACTTCTGTGAAAGTGTGAAAGTGCTCAAGCATGAAATTTTTTCGGGTGAGACCTGTTTTTCTGCGCTTCTGTAATTGGTTCTTTACACTTTCTGGGGAGGAGTTTCGCACTTCTCCTTCACACTTCTGTGAAAGTGTGAAAGTGTGCAATATGAAAAGGTAGACCCCTAGTTTCTAAACATCGTCTATCTAAAAAAATATTTTTTTTTTCAGTGAATTCCAGGAAAATATTCCATTGATAGATGTATCATCAGTGGAACACTTTCCATGGACGAAATTCTGAGACGGTGAAGCTGAGGCTTAAGGTTGGAGCTTTAATTTAGTATTTAGTTTTTCACATCATCATCGTTCTGCTCAAGCTCACTAACCTTTGAGCTGTAATACAGTGATGCACTTATGAAGAAGGACCGAAGCTATGATTACATGTTGCAACCAGCAGACACTAGAATAATTAGTGAATTATTTAAAAAATTTTATCAAGCGTGATTTCAAACATTACGTCATGAGAGAATTGGTGATTTCTTTACATTATGAGTACACTACTCCACGGTTTCACCTCAAATGACAGCATCAACCCAATAATTCTTTTCTGATTTAAGTTAAACTGACACTCATAGTAAATCATAGCTCGTTCTAATAAAAGTTCAACGCTCAACACTACCTTAACAAGGAACACGAAGGGAGACCCTTTTANAATCATAGCTCGTTCTAATAAAAGTTCAACGCTCAACACTACCTTAACAAGGAACACGAAGGGAGACCCTTTTATTGCCCAAAAAATAAATGTCGTTTACGATTTCTACGATGATCTCAAGTTCACTGTGTTCACAAGCACTTTTTTATGTCATTTCGTAGTAAACGACTTCACAAGGAGTAGTGTGAGTATTAAATCATNATGAGAGAATTGGTGATTTCTTTACATTATGAGTACACTACTCCACGGTTTCACCTCAAATGACAGCATCAACCCAATAATTCTTTTCTGATTTAAGTTAAACTGACACTCATAGTAAATCATAGCTCGTTCTAATAAAAGTTCAACGCTCAACACTACCTTAACAAGGAACACGAAGGGAGACCCTTTTACTGCCCAAAAAATAAATGTCGTTTACGATTTCTACGATGATCTCAAGTTCACTGTGCTCACAAGCACTTTTTTATGTCATTTCGTAGTAAACGACTTCACAAGGAGTAGTGTGAGTATTAAATCAACATAGGTGATGCATCTGTACCAAGCGAGATAATTAAACAAAAATGATTCCAAAAATAGTAACAGACAGACAAAACAACCTGCTAAATAGCTTCAGCATTGCTAGTCGCTTTATAATAATCATAATTATTTTTAGAATGAGAGTAATTCTGTCACTGATTTACCCAATAGTTTGATATTTTGCTTAAACCTTTTGATTATATTGTATTTTACTTTTGTGAACTTCCGGACCCAGTTATCAGTCCTCATCAATGGTACACTAACCCACCTACTCAAGTGATGATGTAATATTTGAGCAAGCTCTAAGTTCAAAAGTCTCTCCAAGCTTAAATTTAAATTTTTGAAGTTATAAAAATGAAGTCATGAAAATAAATTGACACTTTAAACAGTTAAATTGATTAAGTTCAATTTTATTTCGTTTATCTATATCTGGATTCCTAATCTGAAATCAAACTGGCAATGAGACAATATGATAAGAAGTGTGCTATGTAATAAGGTTTAGTCTTCTCACAATTATAACAATTTATCAAAAATTAAATATAAACATGATATTTGTAGTGCCGTTGTGCATATGTAAGTAGTAACTTATAATGAGTTGCGTAACTCACAAAAAGTACACAGATACCGAAAGGTTATTTTTTATGGGGCAAAAATTTTATCCTACTTTGGTGTTGTTGAGTCAGCTGGGCTCTCGACGCCCATATACGTAATGATCGGCGTGTTTTTCTGATTCCGCTCCCACTTCTACGCTGTCTTTTATTTTGAGTTCCGTTCTCAGTTTCTTAATCCTAGGCTCCTAAAACCTTTTTTCGGGCTCCACTTTAACTCTAGCTCTAAAAAAACGTTTGTCTGGGATTGCTTCAGGGTCTGAAGTTTATGCTTGGGCTCCTCTCTCGCTCAGAGTATGAAAATATTTATTGGGTTATCAACAAGGCCGACCAATAAATGCAATTTTTTTTCTCCGGAAATGCGATTTAGTGCGATTCATTTTCTACAGAAAATAGCATTAAAGTTTAATGGTAATACATATTCAATGCTGAAACAAGTAATTTAGAAGCTAGAAAATAATATTATTGCACGATTCATTCATATTCCATTGATTAACTATTGGTTAAATGACCAAGTAGTTCCAACTTCAAACTGAACTATCTCGATGAGGGACCAGTCCAGCGCCTTGGGGCTGATTTCCAGCGCCATGTATTCCTATGCCAATTAAACAGTAACTAAAATTAATTCACGGAATTTTCCGAATTAAAATAAAATCGATTATTATATTTTCCCTAACTGCCGATTTTAATTAACTGACCTCGCATTTAAGAATAAACAATATATTCTAATCGAATTGAAATACTAATTCATATTCAATTTCGGGTTCACTCTTATATGTGGGTGTCTCAACTTTATATATATTTAAATATATATAATATATATATATTTTTCGTCGATGAAGCTGATTCTGTTGAAATACAGATCCGCCAATGTTCCTAATAATTATAAATTGTTTTGATTTTGTCATATAAAATGCGCATTTACAATTCGTTGTACAGTTTGCAAGCTAAAGTCAAAATGAAAGCAATGTTCTTTATTTCTATTGTGCTTATGAACATAGCCAATAAGTTCATTATGGCTTAACCTTACGCTGGAGTTAGCTGTTTGGTTGGGCTCTACCGAGAAGTTAACTAGTTTACAATGCTAAAGTTTGGCTAAAGCTCAAAGTGAGCACTTAATTTCAGATCAACAAGCTATTTAAAAAATATATACCAATTTCCAACTACAGAATGCGGAAAATGTACTTGAATTATGTGCGCTAGTTGTACACCATATATGTCCCACTATACTGCCAATTGACATCATGCGCAATTGATTTGACATCAATTTACGTTTTTTTTTCTAAGTTCTAATCTAATTTCACTTAATTTTACTGAAGTATTTTAAATTTTGTAGTTAGCAATTACTAAAAATCCGATTTAATGCGATTTAATGCGACGATTCTGGAAAACGCGTTTTAATGCGATTAATACGATACATATTTACATCATTCGATTGCATTTTTTATAATTCGTGGAGAAACCAGTTGTCAATAGACCAATCAAGGGTTATTTGTAAAATTCGATTTAGTGCAAAAATGCATTTGGTCGGCTTTGGATCAAGTTAATTTTTTTTGTACACCATTCCAATTATGGTCTTCAAAAAATATTATGTGCGACATTATTAAGAAAATATTCCAAAAATATTATGTATTTATATAGTAAATATTATCAAATCCAGCTCTGCCTCCTATAAACGTTGATCTCCCAGCTCCGTTTTCGCTCATCTTATTTGTTTATTCAAGGAATTTGAAATTTCTTATTTACTTGATTTCTTGTTGATGTAAAACTTTCTGCTAATACATGTATGTCAGTAATATCTTCAAAAAAAATTTAAATTAAAAAAAAAATTTTTTTTTGTGATGGATAAGAATGGTTTAACCTGTTTTTTTTAGAAATTATTAATTTGTGCATAATTTTTGAAAGAGATTTCACATCTTTGGTGTCCTTCAGTCCAACTTTAAGTAGTCATTTTTTACAATTTCCTTAGTCCTTAGTACCTTCGCGTCCAATCTGCATGATCGATCAGCTTAGACATAATTTAGCTTTCTGCAGGTTTCTGATGCATTCGTGGACCGACTTCAAATGTTAACATAATCTATCTGCGCAAGGCTGTGTAAATTGTATTGTTATCAAAATTTCAGATTCCTTCAATAAATAAATATGATGAGCGAAACGGAGCCGGGCTTCATGTTGAGTTGGTTTTATGGCTGCAGTTGAGCCGCGAAAAATATTTTTTGAAGACCAGAGTTTGCTCGATGTGTAACGTTGATAAAACTACTGGCTGTCCGGTTGCGATTGGGATTTTTTTCCCGTTTTTTCCTACATTCTACAATTGAACAAATATCCTTCCTCTCTCACTACCTTGAGCGACGCTACGAAGATGGGCAACTGGACAAACCATAATTCAAACATTATAGATAAATTTTAACAGCTGAAATAAATATAAAATATTCACTTAATACTAATACAGTGATTTTAGCTTATTGTCACCTCCGAGGGAGCCAAAAAATCGGTTGACCGTAGGCGGAGTTGACGTTAGCCGATTTTGTCAACTGATTGATAATTCAAAGATTAGGTGACATAAACCGAAGTTCCTGGTTTTAGAGGCGTATTTTATGCTACGACACCTTTTTCAATTTATTTTACAGTTTTTGAAGTTATTACCTGAATTTAGAATTACTCTAAAAGCAAATTACTTCTTAAAGTAATCAGCAAGCTTTTTCGCAATATGCCAGAGAAATGGCTTTGAGATATTATCTTCTCAGAAACTCCCAAACTATCGGTACTTGTTTACAAGTTTTTCACTTCCAATGTTGCTTATCATTAAAACTTTCTCAATCCTAACCTTGTGCGCATCTAAAGTTGGCATACTCGCGGTTGGAATAAACCCACCACTGCGGGTGAGTCTTTAAAAAAATAAACTTTTATAGTAGAATACAACAAATAGGTTAATGAAACAGTTCCCCCAAGGGTCTCTGACCGCCCACACCATTTCAACAAACACGAGTATATTCTAGGCCTGAGAACCGAAAGTTGCCATTAAAGTGTGGTTATGTGCGGTACATTCTCTTCAAATGGGATGACAATAGGCGGAGGTTGAGAATAGGAGGTGTGACAATAGGCAGAGTATTGAGTACATGAGAGCATGGAGTTTAGTCGGGGGAAACCCAACAGGGTGACAATAAGCGAAGTGTGACATTAAACTAAAACCACTGTTTAACAATTTTTTAAGCTAAATTAAAAATAATTTTAAAATTATTTTATGTCTGTTTTGGCAGATAAAACGAAGGCAGACCCAGATAGCACGAAAGGTGCAGATTAGTCAAAAATCTAACACACTGAAGTGTTAAATGTGGCTGTAGTCCCCATTTCTCTGTCCGTGAGAAGCGGAAATTAGTGTTGCTTCCTCTGGGGCTTGAATCTAAAAGACAAAATATAATGATGTGAATTTTAATTCACTAAATTCAATAATATATTAACCTACTCTCCAACCAATAGCATTGAGCCCTCCGCGGGATGCACATATTTCAATTCTCCAAACAAATATTGTAAGATTGGAGTGGTGTGCGGCAGTCAATCAATTTTTTATTGATTATAGCTTAAAAGTTGAAATGATAACACGCGCACACCTCGCAAGGAAAAACAAAAAATCTCGCGGCGAGAACTTGGAGGGCTCAATGCTATTTGCTTCGAGAGTAAATCCAAGTTTCAAATAGCTGTATAAACCATCCATGACTACCATAGTCACCCTTTTTTTGCCTTTGGTAATTGGTTCTCGCCCCACTATTTCTGCTTGCCTGGCTCTATTTAGCCTGGTATACCGGGCTCTACCCGCTACCGCTACCGCGGTAGCGTCACCCAAGGTAGTGGGAGAGGAAGTATATTTTCTCAACTTCTAGATTTAGAAAAATAGGAAAAAAATTCCTATTCGCAACCGGAAGGCCAGTAACTAACGTTATATGACAATGTGTAGATCAGAAAAGCGGTAAGTATATGTTACATATTGTAAAATAGTGTAGATTTTGTTAATGAATTAAGTGATATTTATTGAAATAATAATAATTTAGCTATGATTTGCAGTACTAGTTTACGATGGTAAGTCGGTAATTATAGTAACGAAAGTAGGAATTAGTTAATAGTTAATACTATTACATTCGTTTTAGTTTAATGTCACTACCCCTTCATGTCACACTTCGCTTCATGTGAACCGGTTGGCTTTCCCCCGGCTAAACTCCATGCTCTCATGTAGTAAATACTCTGCCTATTGTCACACCGTCTATTGCCTTCCTCGGCCTATTGTCACCTCATTTGAACTGCTTGCATGGCAGATAAACACACCTTAATGAAAACTTTCGATTCTGAAGGGCAGAATATAAACTCATGTTTGTTTAAATAGTGTGAGTGATCAGTGACACTTGTAGTAACGGTTTCATTAACCTATTTGTTTTATTTACCATACCTCTTACCTTACTCTTACCTTAAGTACAACATCCTCGATCGTGGAAAGTTATTTTCTTAAAGATTCACCAGCCAGCAGTCACGGGCGTATCCCAACCGCGAATACGCTAAACTTAGATGGACACACTAAGATAACTTTCCCATCCCACTTTTGGAAAAATTGTTGCAAAGTTTCCCATCAAGAAATTAAATGAAAGATATGTCAACCGATCGTAAATCTTTTCTAGATTAAAGATCTATTATTAGTGCACAACAAGAGTTTTCAAATAATTTGCGAATTTCACTGAATTTTTTTGAATTTTTACAATGAATTTCGAAATAACACACTGAAATTTGACTAGAAGTATTTCAATCGAACAGAAAATTCACGTCTAATACGAATCTGGCAACCACTTGTGGCGGTCAAGTCAAATTCTCCAAAAATGATTCTATAGATTTGCCAAATTTGACTTTAACGTCAATATTTTATGTCAGATTCGTAATTTACCTCTAATTCCTGATTGAGTGACGTACCACATGAACTAATTCTATTGGTTCATTATGACATTTGTTACAAGAACGACTGCACAGAAATTCAAGTGGAATTTGCAAATAAAAGAGTGATGAGTTTGAGCAGTTATTTGCTTTTAAAGTATTCTAAATTCAGGTAATAACCTTTAAAACCTGTGAAATAAATTGAAAAATATATTGTATAATAAAATGTGCCGGTAAAACCAGGAACTTTGGTTAATGTCACCTAATCTTTAAATCATCACTCGGTTGACATAATCGGCTGTTATCAACTTCGTATAGTGTCAGCCGATTTTTCGACTCCCTCGGAGGTGACATTCAGCTAAAACCACTGTATACTGTTTCAATTAACCATCTTATTCACATAAGTACGATAGTAAGATGGTAGTACAGGACTGGCCCCTATTCTATAAAACTTTCACAATACACAATTCACAAGGTCACAAATCACAACTCACAAGTACAAGTGAAGCAAAATTGCGTTTTATAAAAGCGGGTTGTAAAATAGAAACGTTTTACAATTTTTAAGACCAACTTTACAATTGTAAAAATCCGTTTTGCGCAAAATTTAATTATTTTGATTAAATTTTGATAAAATGTCAAAAATTCAAAACAAAGTTTCTATGCTTACTTTTATTCGTTAAGACCGGGAAGTATTGCAAAATTTTCGGATAGCTAACTCACGATCAAAAAGGTTGCCAGATGGAAGGAAATATCAGCAAGAGGTCATGCCTTTGGGGTTTATGGCCATAAGGAAAGTTGGAAGTTTCTCTGAGACACTACATGGCAAAATTGGCGAAAAATAACTGGTAAATATACAGCAACTCCGTGGTATTGAGTCCCGCCCCCGATCCAATGTAAAGCACATAGAATTTGTTTACTTGGAGAAAGACCTTTGGTCCTCTGGTTGGGGTATACATTTTGGGGGTGTTGAAAAATTTTTTATTAAGTTTTTTTCAAAAAATTTATCTGGATTTTTGCATTTCTCCACAAATCATGACATTTGAAGACTTTTGGGATAGTTTTTCGAAAAAAAAATTATTAAAAAAAAATTAAAAAGTGAAGAAAAGTGTTTTGAAAAAAACTTTATTTTTGAAAACAGTCTCAAAAGCATACATGGGCCCCCTCCGCGGAGGGCGGAGGGGAGGGGTGGAGGGGTACATTTTTGGTGGAGGGCTGGAGGGGTAGAGGGGTGAAATCTGGCCGGAGGGATGGAGGGCTGGAGGGGTGGAGGGCTAAAGTTGATCTGGAGGAGTGGAGNTTATTATCCGTGGAGGGCTCTTATGTTCAACGGAGGGCGAAAGGTTGGAGTCTTTTTATAGAGCAATAGAGCCATTTTGAACCCGTAATCCTTGTATAATCCATTTATTTTGTTTTGTTTGTGTTCCGGTGTATTCAATATTTAATAAATTAAACTTATTTAATCACAAAAACAGAATACTACTAAAATGAAAAGGGAATCGATTAGAAATTAACCGAAAATTATTGCCGGATGTATGGAATCCAGTAGGAGCTGTTGTAGGCGGACGCGGCAAAATCTTTGCTGAGTGGACTGGAAGGTGGAGGGGTCAACTTACCTTGAAGTAATCTTTGCTGAATGGAGGGAGGAGGGATGGAAGGAAAAAGTTAGCTTGGACGGGTGGAGGGGTCAATTTAGCTTGGAGGGGTGGAGGGGTCAATTTAGCTTGGAGGGNGAAAAAGTTAGCTTGGACGGGTGGAGGGGTCAATTTAGCTTGGAGGGGTGGAGGGGTCAATTTAGCTTGGAGGGCTGGAGGGGTGGAGGGCTGGAGGAGTGGAGGGGTCAATTTAGCTTGGAGGGGTAAAGGGGTCTATGCTGACTGGAGGGCGGAGGGGTGGAGGGCTCATCCCGTGCCCATCTATGCTCAAAAGTCTTGAAATGTCATGATTCGTGGAGATGTGCTTTAATCCAAAAAAAAAATTTTTTTTAATTTTTTTTTTTGGAAAACAGTCTAAAAAGTCTTCATTCGTGGAGAAATGCATAAATCCTGAAAAAAAATTTTTTGTAAAAAACTTGGAAATTTTTCAACATCCCCCAAATGTATACCCCAACCGGTCTTCTTTGTTGTGTGCTGTAGAAACGTTCCAATCTTTTCCAAACTATTTCTAGCAGTGACACGGTTCATTCGATACCTTCCATTCAAACTGAAATCTGTAGGCGCTGAAAAGTTAAGTCTAGATTTGAAATGNACACGGTTCATTCGATACCTTCCATTCAAACTGAAATCTGTAGGCGCTGAAAAGTTAAGTCTAGATTTGAAATGTCTTTTGAGTCGCCCAACTTCTATATCCATAACGTCACTGACAATTTCT
Organism: Holacanthella duospinosa; assembly: GCA_002738285.1. Classification (NCBI taxonomy): domain Eukaryota; kingdom Metazoa; phylum Arthropoda; class Collembola; order Poduromorpha; family Neanuridae; genus Holacanthella; species Holacanthella duospinosa. The sequence goes on along the minus strand of NIPM01000079.1, from coordinate 39,085 downwards.
GCCATTTTTTTTNTAGATTTGAAATGTCTTTTGAGTCGCCCAACTTCTATATCCATAACGTCACTGACAATTTCTGCCATTTTTTTTTGCAACTATTTTAATTAAAAAGAAAATATTCACTCACTTCTGACACTTGTAATTGTGTTTACAGAGNTTTTTTTTTGCAACTATTTTAATTAAAAAGAAAATATTCACTCACTTCTGACACTTGTAATTGTGTTTACAGAGCTCAAGGGCTCTGTAAAATCGTAACTTATAATTCCACAATTTTGTAAAATTGTAATTTCTTATAAAACACGAAGTTGTAAAATCGGAAAAACCCATTGGTAAATTGTTAAAAAGTACCTGTGAATTGTGAACTTTTACTTGTAAATGTAAAATGTAACTTTAGCTTTTATAAAACGACTTTTTACAAAATTGTGGATTGTAAATTGTAAATTGTGGACTTGTGAACTTGTAAATCGTTTATGGAGCAGGGGCCTGGTCATAATTGTGAAACAAATGCCAGTTACTTTTGTCCCGTGCGGTTTGCTGGAGAAAGTAACTGTTTTATAATTATGTCCAGCGTATCTAGTTAAATAAATGTTTCTCTGGTCAAATCTTTTGATTTTATGAAAGAACTTGAAAAAGTAGGGAAACACGTGTAAAAAATCAGGTCTCTAGGATGATTTAAAGTTATGATTTATTGAAAATCAACTGTTTTCGAACATAATTCTGAGACAACAGTAAAGGATAAGTGTATGCACCAGAATTACATTCGAAAACAGTTGACTTTCAGTAAATCATAACTTTTGACCCTTTCATCCTAAAGACTTGATTTTTTACACGTGTTCCCAATTTTTTCATGTTCTTTCATAAAATCAATAGATTTGACTCGAGAAAAATTTACTTAACTAGATACGCTGGACATAATTATAAAACAGTTACTTTCTCCAGCAAACCGCACGCGCCAAAAGTAACTATAAATTGTTTTAGAATTATGACCAGTACTGTACGATTGTTGATAAATTTCATCTTGTAATGGAATCGTGGTACCCTAGTAACTTCCAAGAGTGATCCGATGAGAAATGCGAATTTTCGAATTAATTTTTCTGTGAATGAAAGAAATATTGGTCTGGATTCTGAAAGTATGGTTCCTCTTGTCTAACGTTGCTCGTGAGGTTCAGATTCTCTATTTTGGCTCTTCCCTCTCCAATGCCAATTCTCATAGGTCNTCTCTATTTTGGCTCTTCCCTCTCCAATGCCAATTCTCATAGGTCTCACAGTACTCCATTTTAACTTGTGTTTTTACTCAGAAGAAACAGTGAATATGAGAAACAATGATTTTGAGCTCACCCACACACTCCGTGCTTTCTATTTGGGAAAAAATGATATCGCTTAGGTTGTCCATTAATAAAATCCAATTATTTCTACGATTCTACTCTCTCATTCTAACGCAGTGAAAATACACTTTCTTATTTCTAACTTACCCTTGTTGTACACTTCATGAAAATGTACCACTTTCATTTCCATTTCAATTCCACTTCNTCTTATTTCTAACTTACCCTTGTTGTACACTTCATGAAAATGTACCACTTTCATTTCCATTTCAATTCCACTTCATTTCAATTTTTAGTAACCATGTAGACTTCCTGAGCAAATATCACTTCATTTTCATTTTAGCTTTCAACTTTCAACTTTATCTAAACTTTTCACTTCAGGAAGTTTACAATGGTAAATTGAAATCAACTTAGAATAAGATAGGGTACTTTCAATTCTCTTTCACTTCAAGGAAAGTTGACGGGTAGTCAACTTTTCGAGAATTGAAAATTTTCAAGTAAATTGAAGCTCCCGTGACGTTCCCGTGAAGTATACATGCATAAAAAATTAAAATGAAATGGAAGTGAAGGAGTCAGGAATTGAAAGGGAAGTGATATTTTTCAATTCCGACTCTACATTTAAAATCTTGAAATGAAAGTGATAATTTTCAAGAAAATTGATGCTTCCATGATCNTTCAATTCCGACTCTACATTTAAAATCTTGAAATGAAAGTGATAATTTTCAAGAAAATTGATGCTTCCATGATCCTGTCAGGAAGTATGCAACAGGGATTATACAGTAAAGTCCGGTTATAGTGACCACGTAGGGACCGGCAGGATTGTTTAGTATAGCCGGAGTTCATTATATCCGTGTAGTGAACGGACCCTACATTTCAATAATTGTTCATTATATCCAAATATTTTACTATAAATTCAGCTATGTCTATGTAGAGAAGTACTGGGTCATGAAAATTTGCTTAACACTTCGCAGGTACACCTGTCACACCTAATAATGATTGACTTTTAAATGTCAGCTTTGACATAGTTTACTACTGTGGATGAAAATAAGATTTATTACGCAAACAAATTCAAAATAGGTGGTAGTTATCTATTTTTCACACCGTAGTAGGTAGAAAGCATGGTTCCGTTTGACGTCATTTTTCTGACGCCAGTTGGCTTACTAGGGAGTAATCTTCAGTTGTTATGACAAACTTNGGATGAAAATAAGATTTATTACGCAAACAAATTCAAAATAGGTGGTAGTTATCTATTTTTCACACCGTAGGTTCCGTTTGACGTCATTTTTCTGACGCCAGTTGGCTTACTAGGGAGTAATCTTCAGTTGTTATGACAAACTTATCGATAGATCAAAGGTGTGATGGATGTATCACTGTCTCTGATGTAGCCAATACCGTTGGCATAACTCTCTACTACCTACCATACCATGCAGAATTTGTGAACGCTTTTTATCTTATTCAGTGCACGACGGTTATAAGAGCTAGCCTCCGTCGCCTGGAAATGCTGCTCTTATAACCGTTTGTTCTTACAACGCTTATAAGAGCAGGATGTTCTTATAAAAAGTATATGGCAAAAAAAAATTTTTTCCAAAATTTATTTTTTACTAGCCACTCATTTCGTCCAACGATTCTTTTGCTTGACTAATTATTTATCAAAATAATTAGTAATTTTGGACTAAATCTATTAGCAATTCTACGCTCTAATATTGCATTTTCAATTGTAGATAATTTCAATTCTAAATCTCCTGGCATCTTGGCTTGATTACAAATATTTTTTGAGAGTGTCGAGATACTCTCTGCTCTTATATCCAACTCCCGCTTCAAAAATTACCCAGCAAAAGGCAGTTCTTATAACCATTTTGCTCTTATATGCGTTGTTCTTATAACGCGTCAATACCCCATGCTAAATGCATTAGAGCAAACCAGACACGCAAAATTCTGCTCTTATAACCCGAACATTCTTATAAAGGATGCTGTAATAAACGTCGTGCACTGTACTATGCAATCTGTGTGTTAAAAAAAATAAAAATCGTTCACATATTTTACATGGTACGCTACTAATTCCAGATAAGAAAGAATTCAAATAATTTATATTTTCGCCTCTATATCCTGTTTTATTGCATTCTCCGAGAAAACAGACGAAGCATTGTTGTAAGGAAAGAAAGACGTTGAAATGAAAGACTAACAACTCTACAGAACACTCGATTTGTAGAAAGCTACTGCTCCACTAATCCTATACCTTCCATTGATTCCTTCTGCTGAATTCTATCAATGAGCATCCAGCTTGTTTACATATTTTTAATTGGATTGTCTATGGAAACGGTAATTCGACTTTTCAACAAAGGTTGATTCTCTAGCATTGAATCATTGAATGTCCATATGAATAATCTCCCAAGATTACGACAACCATCACTAGAGTAGTCATGTGACTCTTGCTCAGTCTATTTTGAGCGTCATTTTGCTTCTTCACTCAATCTCATCGGTGTGAATTTAAAGGCAGTGACTACTGACTGGAGTTCCGGAGTCTCACGACTGAAGTCACATACACTGAGAGGCAGAAATATGGGTAAATGGTAGTAAAGAAAATGAGATGGGTGGTCGCATTCCTAAATTGTTTTTATGTTTTTTGAGTCAAAACTTTCTCTATGTAGTACCCATGTTTAAGCGTGTCAGTGTATAACTCAACTCTAGGATACAGCATAAAAATAAAAGAGTCACTTAGATTTTGATTGACTTTAGCCAATCGGAAAAACAAGGAGCCTCTATGCAACAACAAATTAAGCGAATGTATTTTTCTCTGTCTGTCTGTCCGTCTGTACATCAGTTTTACTCTGCATAACTCGAGACTAATAAGAAGGATTGGTTCAGATTTTCAATATTCGATAGCACATCCATCAACAATGCATGAGTTCGTAGATAAGCCATGTGTTTGACTTCTGGCCCGAGTAGTCGGTATTTTTTCAAACATAGGATTTTTTATTATGGGAGTGTACATGTTAAATGTTAAGGCGATTATTGCGAGAACTAATAAATATATCGGAATGGGATTTTCACTACCCGACAGTTCATAACATCAATCGCTTTCACTTCCGCAGTGAACGCTTATGTTTTGCAAGACACATTGCACTTGTGCGTTGGACATAATACATACATTAAGCGCATTGGACACTCGCAGTGCACATGTTCAAATATACGTGGTTACTACGTAATACGACGTTTACATTCGCATTGCGCATTGTAAGTGCTCGTTGGACATTTACATGCGCAGTGTGCATTGAACTTGTACACATGACGTTTTCATGCTCAGTGAAGTTTGCATATCCTATTAACGTTGTACGTTCGCAGTGCACATTGTACCAGGAAAGTACTCATTGTGCTTGCCCAGTGGGCAGGCACAAATGTGCGTTTGCATGAATAGTACAAACTGTACATGCCTAGTGGACGTTTATATGCTAAGTAGACTTTATACGTGCGCAATGTAGGTTTATTTGTTAAATTTATGAATTTGAAAGTCAAATATCTAATTTCATTTCACTCAATTGGATGATTTTACGTTGCAACACATAATTACGTCCGTTGCCAATAATTTTTTGCGTCATGCCAACATATTGAATGCTTAGTTCGTCCCTCTGTCTACTCATGGGGTTTATAGGGTTTTAATTAGATTAAACCCCATCTACTAGTAACGGATGAGTTCGAAGATAAGCCATGGAATCACGTCTGAGACAAATTGAAATTTTAATTTTCTCTTAAGTAAGTTTGCATGTCAAATAATAAGTCGATTATTTCGAGAAGTGATGGATCGAAATAGAACACTCATCATCCGTTAGCTCATGCACCAAGTACACAAATGTTTGTATACCCAAACATTCGTTGCACGAGAGCAGTGAACGTTTACATGCGCACTATTTATGACAATAATTAAATTTATGAATTAATAAATATTTCAATTCATTTCACTCAGCTTAACGGTTTAGCGTTGCAACGCATAACTACCTAATTTACACCGGTTTATCATTAACTGGTATAATCGTGTGAGATTTAATGTTATTGGCAAACGGAAGGCTTCAAACAAGACGCTTAGAAGGCTAGAAGGTTTCATCTGTTCATCGTGGGAATGCAGAACATCACCACTTGATAAATAATACATATATCGTAATTATTAGAATTATTACAACAGGTTGCAATTTATCAAGGTTACGTGACGTTTTTTACTAGTTGATAATTAAAATTTGGTACTTCATTCAAAATTTAAATACAATCAAGTTAAATCGTTATCAAACGGTTTGTTCCGACGAAGTGAATGAAAAAGACAATTAGGTAATTCAGGAAAGTAGATAACAATTTTGTTCTTTAAGATTTTTTCATTCTAATAATAACAATAAAGCGTATCCTAGCGATCATTGTTGTGTCTAGTAAAAATGTGAGATTTGTAGTGGATACGTTAATTTAATTACATATCATGAATGCTACTAATTAAACTAATTTAGAACTATACTACCTCCATTACTGATTCTGGCTACCTCAAGCAAAATAGGGCCAGTGATTGATTGAAACAGGTAATTGAAGGTACTACTTCTGTCATAGTTCTCTCACTTTTTACAACCAAAATCAAGTTTGTTCATTTTGAACTGAATATAAAAAAAACGTTAGCTAATTTCTATACGTCAAAATATTTAGAATTTGGCATTCATCAAATACAAGTTAAGTAAATATAGGTTTTTCATTGTTGCTATATGCCGAAATTTATGAAATTAGCACCAGCAAGATCTAATTATATCTTACTAAGTCCTCAATGATAGACATAAAAATAGCACTATTCAGTTTCCTCTACTATACTGTCTGCTTAACATGATTTAAAAAATTTTTTAAATAAGTTATTTGATAACAGTACAGGAGTCTCTCTAACATAATTACGTCCGCCGATGTTAAACTTGTAAGTACTTCATGCGAATAATAAAAACCATGTGCAAAAAATTTTTGCACACGAAAAGCAGCGAGTGGGTTAACATACTTTCGGATTAAATAGCTGTGAATACTGACCGCGCAAAAAAATTCAAATTTTAACCATCTGTTGAACATGCTTATAGCCTCACCTTCTTAAATTTTTTTCGAAAAAATTTAAGGTAGCCTTAAAGTATAAACCCAGAAATACAGGTCCGTAAATTTGAAAGGGGTCTTAAGAGGCAGAGGAATACTGTCAGATTGACACTTTCTATGATTGCTAGCTCGAACGGTCATTTAAATATTTAATCCTAAAGTGGGATCTACTTTAATGCCTAAGTTGAGCCTAAGTAACTATAAACTTCAACCTAGGAAATTTGGTGCTTATATTTTCAGGGTAACTTAAACGATGGAAGAGCACAGTCAGCTTTATATTCCATAATCGCTAGACGGAGCGGTCATGTAAATATTAAACCGTAAAGTGTGAACTTTAAAGTAATGAGTTTACCTTAATTACGGTTCTTGTTGACATTCAACTTGATTCTCAATTTAGAGTTGCCGCAGACTCAAGTTCGAAAGCAGGTTTGAAGTTTAGGTAGAAGGAGAACCTAAACCTGATTTGCAGGTTCAGTTTATTGAAGTCCCTGAACCTGGAAAAGGAAGTGCAGGTTCAGGTTGAAATGAAATGGATCTGAAGAGCCATGTTAAGGTTCAGGTCAGGTTTTTCTTCAGGAACCTGAACCGAGGCTTGATAGGCTACCATCTAGTGGGCTACAATTTAGTAGGTATAGACACGTTCTAAATAAATTATTAAATTAATTTTTACTTCTCTTTTTGAAATAATTTACATAACGTTCAATATCAATCCATTCCATCGAATAAGTTTTCAGCAAATCTCAATTAATCGTGAAATATGAATATCATAATAGCCGAAATAAAATTATTGGAAAAAAATTATTTTGTCAAGCCCATAATTTCGTGTTCTCTCATACCCTTATGCACGTTATACACGGTGAAAGAAAATTTACTGTGAAGAAAACTTTGGAGGTTAAACGTTTTTCTTTCCTGTTTCGGAAACACTTTTTTGTTCCTTGGTTACACGAAGAAAGTTTATTTTATTGATTTTTGAATCGAGATATTTTTCATGAAAATTCCCACGTTCAACTGGCCAAGCGACATCCATACGAGAGATTAGTTGAATTTATTTATCCACCCCCNAGAGCTCGGTCCTATTTGAGGAAAGGAAGAGAAAATTTGCTGGAAAGAGTTTTTAAGAAAAGTTTCTGACGTGGTAAAAATTTGACTTTTCACGAAACTTTCCATCTTTCCAGATTAGTTTCTTTCCCCGTGTATAACGAGTTTTATATAAAGTAGGAATCTTAGCAGTATCTTCGTTTATCATTTGAAAAAACCTTTCAAACTTTTAACAGGGTTTGACATTAGAAAGCAGCTCCACGCTCCATGTCGATTGCGTTTCCCCAAATAAACCCTGTGTACCCTACATTTCAGAAGTAACTTTATAATGATATTATTAACTGTAAAATATTAGATGAAATAACCACAAGGGGTTGGAAACCCCAAACTTCTTCCATTGTTGCTCACACCTGACTTTATATATTATAATACAGTGCTCCCGCAAAGAATTGGATCTACTCCTTTAGCAAACGAAAAAAGAATTCAGTATCAAAACTGCTGTATTACTTATAATCTGAAATTGAATTACTAACCTGCCACTTAAAATTGTTGTTGAAATTATTTGCAAAAAAAGGAAGTTCTTTAGTAGAAAGAATTCCCTGACATTATAGGCCCTGAAGATTGTTTATGTTGTGTGCTTGGTGAGAGGGAGCAGAATAAATTTTTTTAGGAGCACAATACTTCTGCGGGACAATGTATTACTTTAAATTGTTAGATAAACTCGAATTATTAAAAAATAGATTAATGAATTTCCGGTGGATTCAGAATATTTTACCTTTTTTTTTCCTATTTTAGGTTCAAGTACTTCCTAAACCTTCATTACTAGGTCTAGGTTCAATTAGGCTGGACCTGCTTTAGCAGGTTGAGGTGCAGGTACTGGTAGAATCTGAACTTATGACAACTCTAGTGCTTATCTAAATTGGCTCTCTGTACAAGACCGCCAGCAGAAATTAAATAATTTTTGTTAAAATTTAACTTTTCTGTATTCTTTTTGCTTGTAAAATTTTTTTTACATGTTCAAGTTATAATTTATCAGGTTAATTAAAAACTGATTACTGCATTACCCACCAAATTTATAATCTGTGCTTTGGTTTTAGTAAAAACACGTAATCACTTTTGGGACAAATGAATTAGGTAATCACGAGTTGTTTGATGATAATACGATTGTATAATATTCATCCAACCAACAACTTTTACTCACTAAAATTCTGAAAACACTGCACCAATCAAAGATATCGACAAAAAGAAAGTTCATGTTGAGAAGGTTTTAGGAGTAATTTGATTAAGTTGTAATAGAAAAATCATAGAACGCCGACTCCCTTGTCTCTTTTGTCAATTTTTATATAGATGTTACTGTACAATATTCAACGGCATGTAGATATTTTAAAGTTTTCTAATAAACTATTTGAATTGGTTTGATATAACTTAAATTTAAATTTAAATTTTTTCCTGTAAAACGTATCAATTAGTTTCTTGACTAAAGTCTCAATTTTTATTGTGATATTGTCAAGAATTTTATGAAATAATACTGTTTCTGATAGCTAAATAAAAAATAAAAATCAATGGTGTAACATAAATTTATCTTCATGCAATCAACTAAACATCAATATCAAAAGTGTTTAGCTGATGTAATTTATTGAATTTGTTATAATTGATTTAATGATGGAATTTATCAAATCTAATGAAAGTATTGAAATTGAAGTGACTGGTGTGTAATTCCCCAATTTGAAGTATTATTAAGAAATCCACTTAATAATTATATATTAATATACTAAAAATTATAATTAAGAGTTTTTTTTAACATTGGGAAATATAAATTAATCACAAAATAAAAACCTAAAACGTTTATGTAGTATTTTTAGAACTGTAAAATCTTGTTATTTATATGTTTTAATTTAACTTTACTAAATTCCATTTCAATGGATAGATAAAACAAATTTAGTTGAACATTGTCTAATTGTTATCCAATGCCAATAACATAAAATTTAATTCTTATGAATTAACCTACACGCTTTTGAACTGAGTTAAGCTTAGTACACAACTCCTGGCATAAGCTTTCACTATGAAAAAGTATTATGTTAATGCAATTGACATAATTACTTTCATAGTGAAAATCACTGGTAAATAAAGTTATGTCAATGAAATTTTTCTACCCCAGTCCACAACTAGTCACTGCAAAAAATTAATCTACTCAGCCTGTTTCCAGTTCTTTTCCCCTGTGTTCATTATTCTCAGAGCAGGTTTGATTACAGAAAATATGTAATCAGATTACTGATTACATGATTACAGTCAAAAATGAGTAATCGATTACTAATCATGATTATGGTTACATTTTGGAGTAATCATAATCATAGATTAGTAATCTGTAATCAGTAATCATAATTATTGGAGCACAAAAGAAGATGTAGTTACCCAAATGTTTCATCACCCAGCGACTGTCGCTTATGCTAACTTTGCCCTAAGCTTAAATCTTGCTGTTTCCCTCCTAGCAAAAAATTCTCACTGTGAGAAAGAAAGCCCGAGCCTATTATAATTTATCATCGTGAAAAAGAAAGGTTTTTTCTCACAATGATAATTTATCACGATGATAAAATTTTGAGTTGTGTATTGCATCGACATAATTCATTGCGAAAATGGAAATTATGTCGATGGCGAGCATTATCATGATGATAATGACCGGTTATACAGAGTGAGTAACTAAGGGCTACCTAGAGATCCTCACTCCACCGGACCTTTCTCTGTGTCACCCACCATAAATCGGCGTCAGAATTTAGTTTATTTTATAACATCACATTTTGTTACATTTAAACCAAAGAATCATCTAGTCGAAAGTTTTATAAAACATATAAAATATCAAAGAATTATTGTTTTTATTTTGTTGTCCTTGTTTTAACTAAATGGGATCCTTCGACTGATTTTGATCAAATATCGCTATCGGTACCCAGATCTTTTGGGGTTATTTGTAAAGCATCGTTTTCAACTCACTTCGCCCAGTAAACATAGAGCAGCTCAAGAATAGGATTGAAACCTTTGTTGCCACCGTAAATGAAAACACACAAATGCTACAAAATGTCCGACGCGGTTTTTATGAACGAATTAATCATTGTCTAGACATGGACGGTGGTCACTTTGAACAAATGATATATTAAGTAGTTGCTGCTATATTTAGTTAAGAAATAAATAAATTTCTGATGCCGATTTATGGTGGGTGACAGATAAAGGTCCGGTGGAGTGAGGATCTCTAGGTAGCCCTTATTCACTCACTCTGTATACTAAGCTTTACTATAAAAAATTTTTTTTTCATTTTTAGAAACTATTGTAGTTGCATTAAGATAAATAACATGAGCAAAATCAAATTTTTACAAAAAAAAAATTATCAACCGTGATTTTCCATGTATAGAAGTATACCATGATAATGAAAATAATGATACTTAAGCCCCTTCCGTTTTACATCAATTTTATTATCATTTGGTGTCATAAAGTTTGTTATTAATGTCAAAACAGTATGCATATTTTTTGTTAGAGTTTATATAGTTACTGATATTGGTGATGTTAATAATTTCCTCATCAATCAAAAGTTTAAAGGTAAAAAGATGCGTTGAGGGACAATAGGTGACAAAAAAATTTCAGGTAAAACGTAATATTTTTTTTATCAATTTTATTATTTTCCGTTTTTTTTTTTGCACACGTCAACAATATCCGTTTGAGTAAAACTTAAATCACTATCGGGGAATATGAATTCTCAATAAATTGAGATTGTTGATTATTAATGGTGTCCTTGATTAGAAAAATTGCTCACTGAAAGTATACTTTGAACTCCACTACTGTTGAATACAGAGCTCTCCGCATGATGTAATTGTAGAAAGACAGGATTGTTGAAAATTTGAGACTCAGGTAGGTGTTAATCAGTGATGGTGATGAAATCAACATTTCCAGAGATACTATATTTATCTCCTATCATCTACTCAATCAAAAATTTCTAAGAGTTTAGGGATTATTCATTTGTTCGATTGTTTCATCAAATTTCTATCATTTCATAGCTAGTCTTACTGGTGAGCGGTCGTCCACTGGTATCCGCAGAATGAGCGAAGATCAGAGAAAATCGTCTGCGAGAAAGTTAGATCCAGTAAGTAGTATTAAATATTTTATAATTTAGGATTAAAATATAGTAATAAGTAACTTTTTTATTGTTTCTAGGAGGTAGGTGGGGTAGACAACAATGGATTTGAGAAAGAGGCAGATTATGGTACAACTGGTGCTCGACTGTCTGTTGTGAGCAATGACAAATCCATAAAAGAGGGAGAAGTTGTCGATCGACAAAATTGGGACAGTCCTCTTGAATTTCTTCTTTCCTGTATTTCTATGTCAGTTGGGCTAGGAAATATTTGGAGATTTCCATATACCGCGTATAAAAATGGAGGAGGAGCCTTCATCATTCCATACTTGATTGTTTTGGTTGTCATTGGTCGACCCATTTATTTCTTAGAAATGTCTCTTGGACAGTTTGCAAGTTACGGCCCAGTAAAAATTTGGACATTGTCACCATTTTTTAAAGGTAAATTTTTTATATATAGGTCGTCACCAAGCTTTCATTTTTTTTAATGGCTCAAACAAGTGGAGGTTTAGAATCTCTGAAAAAGATTTGTTCCGATTTAATAACAAAAAAAATCTATTGATTGGAGTTAGATATGTAAAAATAAATTTAGATTATACAATATTACTTCAGATTTGGAATTGAGAAAAATTAACCGGAAGAACGCTTATAAGAGTGTGCCATTTACCGGTTTTAAAATTTTTGGCTCATTTATTTGCATTAAAAGAAAAAATCAAAACCCTGTTGTTAGCCAATATTACTTTATTCTGAAGCGTAAATTATGATGGAAAAATTGACTTGATTCTGTTTGAATTTTACGAAATTTTAAAAACTATTAAATTTGTTTAGGTCATTGATACTATTACCTTTTCAGAGTTTTGATTTTCTAAATTAATCAAAATGAAATCCAACTGACACGGTACAATTTGAAGGGCGGGTTTCAATCAGAGTTCGAAAAAGTGTAATTTTTATATAAAAAAATCGGATTTTTATATCAAAATCCAAAATGTTGGATTTTTTGGATTTAATTCAGATTTGTTATATTTTTATATTTCGATTGTTAAAAATCAAAAATATAATGTCTGAAAAGGTATTGGGAAAAAAAAAAAAATTTTTTTTAAACTTTGCAGATTACGAATTTTTCTAAAAAAATTTTTTTTTTCAAATTCAAGATTTACAACTGTTCAAGTACTTGATTCACCTAAAACAAAATTGAAGCTAGGAATCTGAATTTGCACGAAGTGTTAGCGCTAAAATTTAGTTTCAAGTTTGGCTTTTAGTGGGTAAACATAAAAATCCAAAAAAGTCATTGATTTTTATTCTTGNTCCAGTGTTGTGGCGGGGCTGACCCGCCACTTTGAGTTTGAGACAGGGATTGCCACAAAAATTATAGTAGCAAATCATGTCCCAAAGTCCCACATAAAATTTGTTGAAGTTTAGTGCTCTAGGGAATTATAATTTTGTTGATTGAGAGGTTTCGTCGGGACTCACTATTATAAAGAACTCATTATATGTGTTTTTTGGAACGTTGATTTTACATAAAATATTTTGAGAGTATTCTCGACCTTCTGATTAAGTATATTAAATTTTTATGGTATATTTTTTAATGAGTGACATATAGAGACTTCTGCCCCACCCTGTAGATGATGTTGGGAAGGGTGAAAAAGTCAAATCTTGTCAAGACTTTACAATTGATTGGGTGTTGACATTTATTTTTGACGTTGGAATTCCAAACATTGACCTTATCTTTTATGGGTATTGGAAATATTTGAATGTACAGTGTTAAGAGTGGATTCCATCAGTGCGAGTGACTCCACGTGGAATCCACATAATTTCTCTCATTACATCTCTTCAACTAAACAATGAAGAAAAGTACGAATATGGCCACTACTTCTTCCTCAGTTCCTCCTACATTTAACAATGAAATTAAAATGATAAAAGATGCCCTGAGCTTATTAATCGTTATCGAAAATAAATAATCGAGCTAGTCAGAAGGCTTTAAAAGATAAAAAATTGTTAAATTAAAAAAACATTTATTTCATAATAAGATGACATCATTTTAAACATAGTCGGAAATTGACTCATTATAAACACAAAATACTTCCAGTCTTCTGTATTATTACGTGTCAGTCGATATGCTACAAAATAAGCTAGAAAATATTAGGATCCAACTGTAGAATAAATCCAAATTCCTACTATCCCATAATAATATAAAAGTTTCCGAATAGTGTGAAATTATAACATGTGGCTAATTGTAAGTGAAATATAAAGTATTGTTTATAAAAAAAAATTTTTTTTAACAGAAGAATCGTTTTTTTCCTCTCTTTGAGTCTAAAAATTTACAACTTTTCTACTCTTGTTGAGATGAGATGTAAGTTGAGGTGTATGACAGAAGTTGTTACTTAAAAAAATTTTTCGACTTTGTTACATGTTTAATTGTTGAATTTAGTTATATTTGTTCCGATCAAATTGTATCCTACCTTATTCTAATTGAATTCTGTTGTTTTCGATCATATTGTTTTTCGAGCTTGTTTTTCGTGCATATTAAATGAATCCGTATTATTATCGTTCCATTTAAGGAAATGTAGAAAATTTCTAAAATCAGGTTTTAGTGTATGTATTTTAAGAATGAACATTATTAAATATTATGAGTATGATTTATTACTATACTATGAGTAATCAGTGTCTATTTTTCTTCTATTTACATCAAAAAATAGAGCAGTTCTAATCATTTATAGTATGATATGCACAATCTACCTTACTACATTATGTTATTTACCAAAATTTTACCAAAGTTGCCATATAGGAAACTTGGGTTTAAAATTTTTGTCTTAATTTGTACTTTTTTTTTTGTTTTATTACATTTTTGAAAATATTTTTTGAATTTTTGATTGTCATTGATAAAAAGGTTTATAAGGTGTACAGTATCTAATTTGACGAGAACATGAACGTTTACTTACTTCCATTATCGAAATGGTGTTTTTTACTTTGTGATTTTACGTTGGGAAACCTCGATTTGGTAGTAAATTTGAATTAATTAAAAGTTGAAATAAATGCGTCTTGAGTATCTATTGGTACCAATTTTCATTTAATATTTGGTAGTAAATTAAATAAATGTTTTATTCCACAGGAATTGGATACATTGGGATGTTGGCCTGCGTTATAACACTCTCCTTTTACTGTTCCATCATAGCGATAACTATCTACTACTTTATAGTTTCCTTCCAGACAACTCTACCCTGGACAGAATGTCTAGAAGAGTATGGAAAAGCATGCGTGAATTGTACAGTATCTAACTGTCCTCAGTTTTACTTCAGGTTAGCATTTTTTACACTCATTTCAAAAATTTTTAATTAAATTTATACAAATTTGTACTAACTACTTTGATGATTTTCTACTTTAGTCAAGTTGTCGTACAAGAGAAGGCGTCAATAGATGACGGGATTGGTTTGCCGAATTGGCAATTGACTTTGTGTCTTGCCGGTTGTTGGATCTTCATATTTTTTTCACTCATCAAAGGTGTACAAAGTTCTGGAAAAGTCGCCTACTTCACTGCCCTCTTCCCTTATGTTGTCCTAATCATTTTTCTTGTCCGTGGAGTTACACTCCCTGGCTCTTTGGAAGGAATCAGATACTTCATTGAACCACAATGGGAAAAAATTTATGATCCTACGGTAAGATTCATACATTTCTATAAAAAAAAAAGAAAAAATTTTTTTATTGTAACTGTCCGGTTGGACATAAGTTGGCGTGACATAATTTATGAATCTTATAAGAAAATTTCCAACTTATGTTTAATTATTTGGATTATATTTTACAAGTCTGATTTTGGTAAAAAAAAAACAGGTCTGGTACGCTGCTGTAGGTCAATGTTTCTTTTCCCTTGGTACTGGAACTGGACCAATCACAATGTTCTCTTCATATAATCCATTTCGGCATACTGCTTACAGGTACTAATATGAATAGACTTTGTTTATTTTGATTATTAGGACGTTAATTTGTAAAGTACATACACTTATGCTAAAGAAGTCTGCACACTATACCTTAGTATTATCACTATACGTTAAAATGTTTATAAAATAGGGATGCCTTGATCATCAGTCTTATGGATACCTTCACCAGTCTCCTTGCTGGATTTTCAATTTTTGCTGTATTGGGACATTTGGCCTTCTTGACGGGTGAAGATGTTTCTGTTGTGGCAACCGGTGGTCCTGGTTTGGTTTTTGTCTCTTACCCAAGAGCTATCGCTACCTTTGAGTTTGCGCCTCAGGTTCGTATATATTTATACAAATTTAAACAAATGACATAGACAGGGTGAGTAATTTTTCTTAGTAAATCCTTTCCAAATTTTACCATGACTATGATCATGTTGTGTTGAAAGTCGGAATACAGCGAGACAAAAGGAAGAGAAATCATCATATAAGTTTTCAATTGTGTCATGTATAATTCCAAAACCATACCACGAAATAGCAAAATGACGTTAAATGAAACACGCATGGTTTCTAGGTTACAAGAAAAGATTACTCACCTTGTACTTAGAATTATTTGGGAATTTGTAATCGAGTTCTACATAAGGAAGGTGACACTCATTCAGTTTGTCCATTTTGAGTATATGAGCAACCTCAACGTCTGCGTCATCTTCGATATGATGATGTCTAATATGAGTTCCCAAATAATGCTCTTCACTCTACAGTATTATGAGAATTTCTATGACAAGATGAAACATATTTTTGGCCCATGTCCTTTGCTGGAGAAAGTCTGCCCATTTTGCACACTTCATCTCATAAATATAAGTCTTTTTTTTAGAGTGTTCCTTTTTAGTGTTAAAAGTTTCAGGAATTCTTTTGAAATATGGAGTTATCTTCCTTCAGCATAACAGAAGTTATGATTACTTGAAATTTCAAAATTTGATATTCTTTTGAAACGTCAATCTCTGAGAGTAAAAGATGTCAAATAAATAAATGACGCAAAATATTATATTATATATTTGAATATTCAAAACATCACAAATTTTGTGGTAGTAATCATAGAAAAATTCATTTTTGACGTAATAATCTATCATGTTCAATATGTATTCAAGTATGTTCAATAGAATTTCGAAAACAATTTACATTTTAGACAAAAATCAATTTCTTTTACACGATACAAAACGGAAATTTTTGTATTCATTGATTTCTCAAGGTAGTATATTTGTTGTGTTAAGTCTTAACAGTTTCAGAAGGAAAATTAAAAAGTTGAGTTACTCAAATAAAAAATTCAGAATTTTTTGGAACAAAAGTTATGAATTTTTGAAAATTGAAATTTGTTGACGTTCTTTTGAGACATTGGACTAAGAGATTGACTTTGCAAAAGAACATCCAAAAATATCAATTTTGAAACAAAGCACATTACTAGTCCTACAGACTTAAAACTTTTTTACGGGATACACTACTTTTCAATTATTTTTCTTAAACTGTTAACACTTAGGACAAATAAATTATTATAGAAACCTAGTGATTCAAAATTATAGGACACTTGGTTTCGAAAGCAAAGAGCATGGATCATAATTCTCTTCCACACGCCTTAAAATTTTGCACCTGGGTGTATCTCATTTGGAAATTTCTTAACTTTTATTTTATAGCTATTCTCTGTTTTGTTCTTCCTGATGTTGTTTACACTTGGGATTGGGTCTGCAAATGCATTAGCTGGTGCTCCAATTACAATCCTCATGGATCAATTTCCATCAGTAAAGAAATGGCAGATGACTCTGGGAGCCTGTATTGCTGGGTTTCTAAGTGGGCTTATGTATGTTACTCCTGTAAGTGAATCATCACATTCAATGAAATTTGGACCAGTAAAAATTTTATAAATTATAATTTATATAATTTTCAGGGAGGTCAATTCATGGTGACCTTTATGGATTACTACGGTGCTGGTTTCCTACTCTACTTTCTCTGTACTGCTGAAGTTGTGGCCGTTGCTTGGTTCTATGGACTCAACAAATTCATAAGAGATATTGAATTTATGTTGGGAATAAGAGTCGGTTGGTATTGGATAATATGCTGGGGAACTATTATTCCAATAGGACTCGTCGCCGTCTTGATTTATGCTTTTGCAACAGCAACACCACTCACAAACAATGGTGTCGAATTTCCGACTTATGTAACAGGTATTAAACGTTGCCTTTTTAAAGTTAATAAAACAAATTCAGCAAAGAATTTCATAAGATTAACGTCTGAAAGTTTGTCCTCATTCATCAAAATGATAATTTTTGAATACTAAATCTATAATTTATAATTTAGGTCTCGGATGGGCCATTGCTGTGGCAGCTGTTTTGATGTTACCAGCTTGGGGACTTCATGCAGCTTCGAAAACCTCCGGATCCAGTTTTAGCGAAGTAAGTTTCGTTTATAGTACAATTAACAATAGTTATAGTTTATAGTTACAATTAATTAATAGTAACCTAACAATTTATTATAACGCATATGGAAGCTACTTTTGGCCCTATTCACTTTCCTGAAGAAAAGAACGTTAATTCCCGCGTAACTATCAACATATTTAGATAAAGCATTGAAAAATAGAATAGGAAGTAGAAAAAATCAAGTTTTTAGGATCACTAGAGCAAAGGTTACGATTATTTCTTTGAAAAGTTAAATTGCTGAATGTTCTATTGAAACTTTAATCTTTTTAGCATGCAAATAGTCTCAAAAGAGCATCTAAAAAAATTCAATTTTCAAAAAATCAAAACTACTGTTCCAGTGAGCGCGGAGGCTAGATTTTTTCGAAGATATATTCATATTCCCCTTTCCAATGTTTTATATAAAACAGTTAACACTTTCTTAGAAAATAATTTAGTTGACGAGACACCTTGTCCTCTCCAACAAAGGATATTTGGTCAAAAGACTCATTCCTTATGCTATATGCGTTATGATATAATGTCGTACTGTATTTCTATAAAGGCATGGATATATTTAAGACTAAAAATGCGATTTTTTGATTTTAGCGGGTCAAGAATAGTTTCCTTCCTAAGAAATCTTGGGGACCACGAGCACCTCATTTTCGAAAGGGATGGGAAATATTCAAGACACTGTAAGTTTATAAGTTTATAAGCTAAAGAAAATTTTCTGAAAGGTTTAATTAATGTTTACTTTTGTTCGACCAGTGGTGAGATGACTTACAACATTCCAGTTGGGGACAATACGGTTGCTGTGAAGGTCCGTGGTGTTAAAGAACGAGTCTTGGTGACACCTGAAGTAAATGCAGTCACAATTAGAGTCTACAACTTGTCGGCAGATGCCACAATAAATGAAAGTTCTGGCAGTGGTGGACTCACTGGATTCCTTCATTCTATAATATCTAAGAAATGTCATACTTGGAAGATAATTGAAAATACTTTTGAAAATTTCCACATTTCAGTGGAATCCGGAGCTAAAGTGGTTAATCATACCAATGGACAAAAGATGTACAACAACGACTATGTAATTACAATCAAATTTTAATTCTTTTCCACTGTTTGTTTTCTTAATTTGTAATTTTTGAATAAATCGAACTTAATAGATTATTTGGCAATGGTTTTTGAAACAAACATCTTTTATAAGTTGGACTCATAAAAAGAAAAACTATATGGAGACCATATTTGGTTCAGTTTGAACAAATTTATAAAATTTAACCTGCGAAATACAGGGTGTTCCAAAAAAAAGATAACTGGAGAAAGTATTTTCCACTCAAATTGAGTAGACTTAAAGAAAGTCAGTTATCTTTTTGTTGGAACAGCCTGTATATCTCATATCAAAATGCATTTTTCACTTTGATTAACTGCAGCACCCACACTTTTAACAAAAATTGTTTTATCGGGTATGTATTACCAAAAGTGGAGTTGGCTAGGGTATTTACTTCCATTTAAAATCCAATCCAAGCCATAAAGTACTAAAATTGGTTCTCATGAAGAATAAATCGGGTCTTATTATTAAGTGGAAAAATCAATTACCTATACGGAAAGCAGTCTTATTATATCCGTGGGTCTCATGGCGACATATTCACCCATGCTGAACTCATTGTATCTAAACTAAAAGCTATAAAAATCTGGCTCTATCGCCTGATGCAAACTTTCTCTTCTCGCTCCTTTCGTTGGAGAATTCTCATACAGTGCAACCATAATAAAAGTTTCCACTACTAAAATTCGAATTGTTTCTGCTTAATTAAGGAATCAAAATTTCACCGAAACAGAAATAGAGCAGTTATTAAAGGATAAACTAGAAATGCAAAATTCCGCATTTAAAAAGTAAAGGTTACATTAAATACAGCCAAAAACCTAAAATGAAAGCAAAGAAAGTGGCTATAATTAAAGTTTCCAGTGAATGTTTCTTAGGTATACATTCTATTTTAGAGGAAATTTTTGACAAAATTTAAAAGATTAATACTTAGTTGGTCCATTAGTTGCACGAATAACTTCATAAACACGTTTTTGTATTCAACCTATTTTCTTAGTCTTGAATTGGGAATCTCGACCCAAGCAGCTTCAATCGCCAATTTTAACTCTCCTACCGAATAGAACAGCTTCCGTTCATCATACACCTCTCTCACGAATTCGCCCCATAGGTTCTCGATCACATTCAAATCTTGGAGAAAGTGCAGAGCGAAGCGCCACTGGAATTTCATTTGCATGGAGAAAGTTTTTTTTTTAATTTGTCGTGTGGAAACTGGCATTTTCTTGCATCAAGACGCCATTATCTTCTTAAAAGCGTCCAAAACGAGGGATCAGTTTAAGCAACGTATGGTTTTGATTCTCGACAGCATTTTATCGGCGAGTAGAAAAGCCAAAGGTGATTAGCCATGGAACCTGCAAGCTCCCCAAATCAATACCAAACTTTCTCCTGCGTACCCTTTGGAAAATAGAAGTTTCTCCTTGCGCAAGTCATGCTAATAAAAGGCAAACCTGTCAGGACCGTCAAGGTTGAACTTCTTTTCGTCGCCCCAAATGATAGGGCGCCAATCTTTGTTCCAAGAAATTTTTATACTTGGCCCAAACTAATCGACGTTCCCTGTGAGCTGGAGAAAGTGGCGGCTTCTTGAGTTTTTTGCAAATTTAATGTATTTAGATTTTTCCAGCAACTTTCTAACGATTTACAAACGGTTTCGGACATACCGATAGGTTCAAATTTGGCTTGATCTTTTTAAAAAAAGTCGATTTGTTGCTACCAGAAATAATTATCCGACACTTGTCCCGTGGTGAAAGTTTTTCTTTAGGCCCTGGTTTCAATTTGGGTCTCGGGTTTTTGCTTTTCTTTAAGAAATTATTGATATAGGGGTGTGTTTTTGCTAGTAAACTAGCAATCTGTCAAATTGAGCCACCGAATTAATGAAGAACTACAATTTTCCCCATATCACCTTCGCTAAATTTCGTTTTGACTGCCATTGTCGCTAGAGACAAAATTGGCATTACTTATAATTCAGATATTATCGACTTATTACTAGTTAATTATAATGTGTTGAAAAAAATTGAAGATTCCTAGTAACAATCTAGAAATATTAGGATTAAAACCACTGCAAACTTTAATTATGGCCACTTTCTTTGCTTTCATTTTAGTTTTTTGGCTGTATTTAATGTAACCTTTACTTTTTAAATGCGGAATTTTGCATTTCTAGTTTATCCTTTAATAACTGCTCTATCTCTGTTTCGGTTAAATTTTGATTCCTTAATTAAACAGAAACAATTCGAATTTTAGTAGTGGAAACTTTTATTATGGTTGCACTGTAGCAATGCTTATGCAAACGAAATATTTTGATTTAAACTTTTCCCTAACGTCACCTAGGCAATTGCTTTACAAGCTGCGAAGAAAATTTTTTCTCTAGCGAAAGCATCTAAACTTTAATTTTTCGTTCTTTATCGTTCTCGAAGCGTTCGCTTCCAAAAGTAGAACTTTTTCAACTTTTTATCGGCGAACGGTAGAGGAATGCAAAAGTCCTCTTAGAGGACTTTTGAATTTTATTCCTCATAGCAACCTTGAAGTAAATATTAAAAATCGAATCTAAACTTTCGCTGAAGGAATGACCGGTGAATAAAGAAAGAAAATAATTTCTGCGACGACTAAGGGAAAGTTTAAATTCAGGTAAAGTTGAAGGACAACAACTGAGAACGCAGAAAATATTCGCTGCCAACGGAATGAGAAAGTTTGCATCAGGCGTTACGCCTGATACAAACTTTCTTATTGCGTTTGATTTAAAAGATTTTTCTGTAGATTTCTCATAGCAACCTTGCGTTCGCCGATAAAAAGTTAAAAAAGTTCTACTTTCAGGAGCGAACGCTTGGAGAACGATAAAGAACGAAAAAATAAAGTTTAGATGTTTTCGCTAGAGAAAAACTTTTCTTCGCAGCTTGTAAGGCAAACGCCTAGGTGACGTTAAGAGAAAGTTTAAATCAAAATATTTCGTTTGCATAAGAATTGCTATGAGAATTCTCCAACGAAAGGAGAGAGAAGAGAAAGTTTGCATCAGGCGTAACAATTTCTTTTTTTTTTACTGTCGGTTACTTTAAAGGAACCGTATTTTATTAGTTTGATTGGAATTTAGCTGCTTTTTTAAATTTAGAATTATAGAAAGCAAGATTGGGATGTTGGCAAGATTGGCAAGATTGGCAAGTATTGCTGAAAAAGCAAATGCTAAAAAAATTCTCTATTCTCATCCCCAATCCCACTCCTGCCAGCTTAGATTCTCTCCAGACAATTGCTCGGCAAAACTTTCCTACTTTAACCAAAAATAAAATTACATTATTTTTGATTACATTAGATAAGGTAATAATAATTCAACCGCTCCGACGAAGCAAAAGCCATTTCGGAATTCATTTTTCTTAATGGTCGTCTAATGGATTTGAACTTAAAAATAAAAATGTTGCAAATGTCGGCAGGCTTGAGCGGCTCAAAAACGATACAGTTTCTAGTTTTCTAGTCAATTTCGAAAGTTTCAGCTTCGAAAGTATTAAATTCGAAAGTTTCAGCTTCGAAAGTATTAAATTCGAAAGTTTCAGCTTCGAAAGTTTCAGCTTCGAAAGTTTCAACTTCGAAAGTTTCAGCTTCGAAAGTTTCAACTTCGAAAGTTTCAGCTTCGAAAGTTTCAGCTTTGAAAGTTTCAACTTCGAAAGTTTCAACTTCGAAAGTTCCCGCTTCAAAAGTTTCAACTTCAAAAGTTTTAGTTTCGAAAGTTCAGCTTCGAAAGTTTCAACTTGGCAAGTCTAATTTTTTGATTCGAGGTTGAACTTTTCGAAGATGAATATTCACAAAATATTAAAATCTTAGTGGCACTGATATCCCTCCATACAAGTTGAGTAATTGTTATTTTGGTAATTTTTTTTGTTTGTATATAAACTAATCTAACTCTCCATGGCTGATATATTGTTGTTGCGGGCAACTCTTCAACTAATGTTTACATAAACTAAACTTAACTTATAAAAATTTAAAATAATCAACGCAAAATTATGGAGCATCAAGGACTTCCAAATGAAGGTTGCTGAATTTTTCCTCAAGGCCTTTGTGTATTGTTAATTCAATGATAAGTCAAGATAAAAATTCAATGGTCAGAAATTTCTACTTTATAATAGGATTACAAGCAGTAATTGTGATAATAAACCGAGGGTAATTATATCATTGACAATTATCAAGATGAAATAAGTCATGATTGGTTTTATTTGTCCATGAAAAATACACGAAGCATATTTCGTTTTGTATGAAATTCAGGAAGAAACGTATCATCTGCTTCCTAGCGATTTTTACCAATTTCAGCCACCGTTCGTTCCTTTTCCTTCAAATTTAGTCCTTGGGAAGGGGAAACAATCAATAAAAACTTATGAATTGTTTGCTTTTCAATATATTTACCTTTCGAACGATCGGCCCTGAAATTTCAAAGAAGAATTCTTAAACCTGAATTATTTAAATTAAACTATTTAATCATGTAATTTAAAGTTAAAGAGCAATTTTTATTTAAAAAACAAGCAATCATGTTACAGCTCAGGAGCTCAATTGTTCGCATTTAGGAAATCGACGAGACGACGCGACAACTTTCGAAGGTATTGTGAAATTATGAATGTGAAGTCGAAAGACTTGTTAAAGACGTTTCTACTAGATGGAATTCAAAATATTTCATGTTGAAGCGAGGAATGGACATGAGACTTGTAAGCATACAAGTCGAAATTGATTTAGTAGTATTTTGAAGTTGATCTAGCTTATGTGTACAATTTAAAATAGAGCGGTTTATTACTTTCGATTAGGCGCTTGAAAGTACACTAAGGCAGGAGAAGTATTAAAAGCGCTTTTGCTCTCTGACAACGAATGGCTCCAAGTTAATGAAATTAGTCGATTTCTTAAGGTGAGACAATTCTATCAAACTACTTTGAAAGATTAATGACTATTTCCACACTAGTAAGCCTTTCAAAGTTATGACAATGTTCCTGTCGAGTGCAGAAATCCTATCGATGCCGTTGTCCACGATGGTATATATCATTTGTACGACTATCTTGAAAAATATAATGTAATGTCACAAATGTAATGATTTAGTTTAGTTAATTATTTTCCACAAACTGGCTACTAACACTCGTTGACTGTTTTATCCACACTATGAATAATTAGCTGCAATTCCTTGTATCAGCGGCAGGAAAAGCGTGTAGAAAACTGAATAAGTATTACTCAAAGGCTCAAGCGAATGTGTTCGTTTTCGGCACAAGTAATACTAAAATCACAAGATGTTCTGAATTTAATGATGAACGAACATAAATAATTTTGTTTTTAGTTTTGGACATGAGATGCAAGCTCACATTGTTTACATGCAACAATCAGCACTTCACCGAGACTTTAGTAAAAGCAATATAGGAGGTATTTGATATAAAAATGTAATGACTTAGCTGAAACCATTCTCAGTTCCATCAAAATTGAGTGGGGAAAAAATTACAAGCCGATGACTGCATTCAACATGACAAAAATCTTCCAAATTCAAGCAAAGGCAAATCCAGACCCGAAGATTCGTTTACGACGCAAATAAAAAAAGCTAACTTAGCTGAAATGGATGAGTTACGGATATACTTAGATGAAAAAACTGTCACCAGCGATTCTTCTTCCGTACAAAATGGTGTATTACAAATTTATGGAAAGTATGTTAAACTCTTAAGCTTATATCATACAAATAATAAAACAAAACTTATAAGTACTATTAAAATATGACAATTTTATTAATAGTATCATCAGGCTATGTACCCATATCTTTCCAAAATGACGCGAAATTTTCTGGCTGTTTATGGAACTGGTGTAACAGTTGAAAGATTATTCTCCAAAGGATGTGATTTATTGTGCAATTCAAAACGGAACAGAATGAGTGGTCAAACAATCAAAAAATGTACATGGAGGGGCAGAAGTCTCTATACTTGAAGGAAATGAGTTTGATGTGAGTTATAATGGAATAAGATAGGGGGTTTCCAACCCCCTAATTTTTTGTGCATATCTTTTTCAATTAAAACTTTCTCCATGTATAGAGACTTCTGCCCCACCCTGTATATGTATCAAAAGCTGGATAAAATGCAAAAGTCAAACAATTTTTGTCGAATTCTGTGAAAGATAAGGTGCTAGGAAATTGACTCATTCTCTAGTAATAATGTAGTATTTGGCTGATTGAAACTATTTACTACACATACCACAATTTCCAATCTAAATTGGAAAAGTGGACATTGAATTCAATGAGCAGTGGTACATTTGCCACAAAGTGAAAAAAAATTATTCTTTAATTCAAAAAAATTTCTTTATTCGACTCCGGAATATGACTCTGAGTCGATTCCCAAAAATGAAGGAGTCAGAGTCATGACTCCGAGAGTCAACTCCCAATGTTTAGAGAGTCAGAGTGATAACTGCCAGAATTAGTGACTCTGACTCATAGACCCAAACTGGGAGTCATGGAGAACACTACCTAGTTTACATAACTTTTTGTCCGCAACTGAAATAAAAGATAATAATTTGTGATGCCCATGTAGGAAAATGAGGACTGGAGTAGGTAAGCATCGAACAATAGGTTATTTACAAAGTTCAATCACTTCACAGAATAGACAGACAAGCTGCTCTAATTTCCATTCCCATTGTTAAATTTCTAAATTCTGAATAAGTTTGTTTTTATGGATTTGCGTATAATGGTTATTGGGTTTGTTCACAGGTGGGCGTTTTGGGTGCGCCGCACTTTCCGCACTCGCACTTGCTTTGAAAAATTAAGACCGCACCGCACTCGCACCGCACCTCGACCTTGTCGCACCGCACCCGCACCCGCACCTAATTGAAAAACTATGAGGTTGCACCGCACCCGCACCGCACCTAGCTCTCTCCGCACCGCACCCGCACCTGGACCTAATTGCAAAACTGTGTGGTCGCACCGCACCCGCACCGCACCTAGCTCTCTCCGCACCGCACCCGCACCTGGACCTAATTGCAAAACTGTGTGGTCGCACCGCACCCGCACCGCACCTAGGTCTCTTCGCACCGCACCCGCACCNGGACCTAATTGCAAAACTGTGTGGTCGCACCGCACCCGCACCGCACCTAGGTCTCTTCGCACCGCACCCGCACCTAATTAAAAAATTCAGACACGCACCCACCGTACTCGCATTCGCACCTCCGAAACTTCAAACCTAAAATTTTAGCAATATTGCTGCCAAAATTATCAGTTATAAGAACAAGGTTACACAGTTAATCTCGTCTTGGTACCAGTCAAATGTAAACAAATTNGCCAAAATTATCAGTTATAAGAACAAGGTTACACAGTTAATCTCGTCTTGGTACCAGTCAAATGTAAACAAATTTTATTATGCAAAGTCTGTAATGGTTTGATATCGCAGGTGAAACTGAATCCGAAGTTCAGATCGGTATCGGTCGAAATTTCTATGTATCTGATCGTGTATCGATATCGAAAGATAACATAATTAGCATTCTATAATGTTTCACCCTTGTTTACTACTACATGTTTAATACTACAAGTTAATAGAGGGTTAACGATCAAGTCGATCGTTTCTTCTTTCCCTTGCAGTCGGAAACTAAGCCGTACGCCTNAAGTTAATAGAGGGTTAACGATCAAGTCGATCGTTTCTTCTTTCCCTTGCAGTCGGAAACTAAGCCGTACGCCTCCTGAAGCCGTTTTAATAGGAGAGGTTTTCGGTGTTCTCGAAGCATTATTACATCTTTCATCGTTTTACTTTTCATCCGTCCCCTGCGAGCTCTTCCAATTGACCCGCTAATTGAAAATACTCGTTCAACACCGGCTGTCGAAGCTGGTATTGCTAGGTACCGCTTTGCCATACTTGCTAAGATAGGGAAAATACTTGACTTGAGCTTCCAATATTCTAGAGGGGATTCAATACCCTCGATCAAACCTTCCTTGATATATGCATCTAATTCCGAATGTTGCAAATTTTGCAGAGTTGACTTTGGCTTCTTCAAGGTATCATACATTGTCTTTTTCCTTTTTAAGTCAGGAGGTAGGGGATTCGTTGAATTAATACCGAGTTTCTGGGCCTCTAAGAAAAAGAATGTAGTTACTATTGACTGTGCTTTATGTTTGCTTGGAATTACAAGTGGTTTCTCTTCATCACTTTCATCTTCAGCTATTGATTGAAAATTTAGGTTATCAATTGCAATTAAAGATTATAAAATTATATTCTCACATTCGAAAACGTCTAGTTTTTGTCTAGGGTCCAAAAATGCTGCCAATACGTAGTCATCGTCAGCCAATATATTCTCAAACCGAAGTTTAGTTTGGCTAATGAGATTGTCTTTTAGTAATTTGAAATACTGTAGCTTAACTTCAGTCAAACCTAGTAATAGTGAAATTGAAAATTTTACACATGGGTAAAGAATGGCATCAAAAATATTAGTTTTTACCAGGGTTCGCAAATGATAATTATCGTTCATATGATACGAAAAAA
>NIPM01000079.1:0-11594 GCA_002738285.1 Holacanthella duospinosa | reverse complement strand
CTGTTTTTTTGTTGTTGCATTCCAACATCATCGTGAATGCACTTTGTTAAATATTTTGTTTTTTATTTCGTAGGCAGTGATTTTTTAGCATGCTATAAAAATGTCCGTTTCAAATTTGTTTGGTGCCAAAAGCAAAAGGAGCTGTATAATTATCAAAATTATCAGCGATAATGATAATAACAGATAATTTGCGAACCCAGGTTTTTACTCCCACAACAACTTGAAACAATAATATAAATTGGAACTGTATATTAAAAAATCAAATTTTAAAATCATTTTCATTTACACATTTGAATTGCAACTATGCATGGGATATTTGGGATCTTACGCGATATAGCTGTAGTAATGCTAATAATGACATTATTAGACGTAGGACCATTAGCTTGTAATATATCCGTTGCATCTCCAAGTGGTCGTAAAATTTGGTAAAGTTCATTCGCCCTAACCTGACAGTCACCCTTTGGGGGAGAAGGGGGTGGACTCTTCATTGAGGTAATTGGTTCATCATGTACTCGATAAAGTATATCGCGTGCGGCATTGTAGAATGGTTTCTATAAATGAGATAGAAATTTTGTGATTTTTGTAAGAAATATTAAGAACAGACTAACCGTTTGAAATCTATCCAGCATATCTAATAGACCATTCCATCTGGTTTTCGCTGGTTTCACAACGTCAAGCTGCGTCAATGCTCTCAATTCGTCAGTCCACTTGGTAGATCGTTTGAAAAATACCATCACCGAATTTATGTATTGCAGGAGTGAGTGAGCAGCGGGATCAAGCAGAATTGATTTGTTGATGACGAGTTGTAGAGAATGTGAAACACAGCCGTGGTGAGTAACTGCTCGGTTCTGCTGACACTCTTCGTCGGATAGATCGTCCAAATCAAACAGAAAATTTTCATTTTCATCATTATTAACACAGAACTCAGCCTCATCTGATGATTCTGGTTCTTGGTCCACTTCGTCGCCGTCATCAGATTCTCCGTCGTCCTCTACGAGTTGTAGTAGATTTACAGCGGCTATCATATTACTTGCATTATCAGTGACTACTGCACCAACCTTNTCCTCTACGAGTTGTAGTAGATTTACAGCGGCTATCATATTACTTGCATTATCAGTGACTACTGCACCAACCTTTATAAATACATAAATGGAAGGAATTAGTTTAATAATACCTTAGACTGTTGAGGTTCTTGAACATCGCTCGCTACTGGCATTTCTATGTATAAAAAATTCTATGAGAAAAAAATTATGGTTAAAATTTCTTACTTGGGAAATGTCTATATCCAAGTCATTCAGCACATCCTCAAAAACTTTTTTGATGTTATATGCTGTGTGTGCCACTATTAAGGATCGGAAACCAATGACCTTTGAAATGAGTTGCCATTCTTCGTTAATAAATTGAATCATAACACACATCACCCCTTCCCTACGTCGAGAAGACCAAATATCGCATGAGAAGTTACAGTGTCTGGGTTGAATCGTCGCTAATAGCACTTTTAACGACGGGATGACACATTTTGACACTTCATTTTGTATTTGTCTCATATACGTACGTCTTGACTTTATACGAATTTTGTTGTCCAAATTCATGACCAGGGAGGCAAAGCCAGGAAGCTCTATGTTAAACGGTGGCACCCCATCTACGCAGATGAGGTTCTGTACANAAACGAATTTTGTTGTCGAAATCGAAATCGACAGTCTTAGCTGTTCAAGCTTTCGAAATCGAAATCGAAATCGAAATTCAAAATCCCAANATACGAATTTTGTTGTCCAAATTCATGACCAGGGAGGCAAAGCCAGGAAGCTCTATGTTAAACGGTGGCACCCCATCTACGCAGATGAGGTTCTGTACATCGATATCAAAGGTTTTCTGTACTGAGTGATTGCTCCTATATTTCTGGTTTAGGAGATG
The DNA here is from genome assembly GCA_002738285.1 of Holacanthella duospinosa. Taxonomy (NCBI): domain Eukaryota; kingdom Metazoa; phylum Arthropoda; class Collembola; order Poduromorpha; family Neanuridae; genus Holacanthella; species Holacanthella duospinosa. The sequence goes on along the minus strand of NIPM01000079.1, from coordinate 9,680 downwards.
TTCTGAAATTTTTGGTTGATCCTTGTCGGCTGTCGGGGTTGGAGTAATACTATGTTGAATCTAAACGAAACAAACAGTCATTATGGTTAACCCAAGGTTTGTTGTAGCTTCGCTTTATAAGGTGATAATTTACCAACAACCATTGGGCATAACGATAGGAACAGAAAGCTTCCAGAAAAGTTCACAAATTCTCTAGAGAGATGGGAGTGTCATCACCTTATAAAGCGAAGCGACAACAAAAATTGTAAAATCACCTTGGGCACAGATGGATGGATGGCATGTCACCTGTTGTCGTCAACCCGATAATTTCGAGGTCAATTTTTGGTTGACTCCACTCGAATTGACCCCGAAATTTTCGGATTCCTGATTTTTAAGTCGTACATGATGAAAATTTGCGGAATTTTTACTACGTTGCTTAATTGACCCTGTATTTCTCACCGTTACTTAACTATATTTGATAGTTTGTATGACTGGGTCATACAACCTAATTAATTACCTGTGAGAAATACAGGGTCAATTTAGCAACGTAGTAAAAATTCCGCAAAATTTCATGACTTACGCCTTCAAAATCAGGACTCCGGAAATTTCGGGTTCAATTCGACCGGAGTTAACCAAAAATTGACCCCGAAATTTTCGGGGTGACAACATATGATATGCCATGTCTGATGTGAGGTTGATGAGGTGAGCAGATAGCCCAAATTTAAAACATTTTTATAAACAAATCGTTATTTTAAAACAGTATTAATCTCACCTTCAAATGTTTAATTATATTATTGAATGATGATTTTTGTTTGGTCAATACAACGCCGCAGATTTTGTCGCTCTCGTCCAATTTTACTTGACACTGAAGTCTTGATTTCCCATTTACACTGTCAAATATTTTAAAATAGGACGAGTAGGTCGGGTTGTTGAATTCTATCAAAGGTGCAAATCCATCTTTGTCAAGCATTGTCTGGCGCATTGTTCCATCCCCTTTGACTGCTGGCTTTCTGGATGACGTGAGTGTGCCTTTAGCGGAAGATTCAATATCATCGTCTGAGCTAAAAATCAATTATCAATGATACCGTTTAATTAGCCAATTTTCAGTACCGCTGATAAATGCTACATTGTGATTCGATAAGAAATAATGGAATTTTGGATTTTCCGAAAAAATTTACGAAACTTGTTGAGAACATTTAGAAATTTAGGAAAACAATTGAGGAGTTTATGGAAGACATTTAACAGATTGGCAAAAATAATATAGTAATATTGAAATATTGTAAATTTGGAAGATTAACGAAAAATTGGGATTAATGGTATAACGCACTTCGCTTGTAAAGCTACTTTACGTTGTTTCAATACAAACGTGTATTCATAACCGATATAAGACGATATAATTTCTGTCGTACAACCTGGATTGTTTTATGTCGGAGTCGGATTAGACAATTTTTCACTTTATAAGGAACATCCACTCAATGTGTAAATAACACGTAAAAAATTATTTAAACATCGACAAAATTATTGCGTAAAAATTTCTTTGCAACCCTGAATTTCGGCTATTTCATCTTCCTGGTCTCTTGCTGGTCTAACCTAACTAACACTATCTGGTCTTGGTCTAACCTGCTGGTCTAACCTCACTAACACTAGCACTAACCTAATTATTCAACAAAATTAGCTTCCTGGTAAATTAGGTTATGGCCAGGCATGTTTTGACCGAGGTATATAAAATTTCACGAATTGATTTCACAATCACAATTACCTAGAGTTTACTGAAATTGGCGCAGCACGAGTGTTATTACAATCAAGGTGCGATGATACTCCCGCTGATTCTTGACTCATAGCCAGAGCTGCTATAACGATTATGGTAAATTCCTAGAAACTGCATCTGTACTGTAACTACAAATCAACCAACACATGACGCTGCTCGCTGCTGTAGCTGTAGAGAACTTTTGAAAGAAAAATTAAAGGGAACCTCGGCACGGCACATGGGATTATGTGAGTGATACATGATGTATCATACATTTGACATCAATCGATCGATAAGTAATTAAATCTAACAAACTTCGGCGGTCTAGTCAAATTTTGCAAAAAATTTTNCTGACATCAATCGATCGATAAGTAATTAAATCTAACAAACTTCGGCGGTCTAGTCAAATTTTGCAAAAAATTTTATGCGTTCGGCGTCCATTTATTATCCCCCCACACACTCCTCACTTAATTCANAGTCAAATTTTGCAAAAAATTTTATGCGTTCGGCGTCCATTTATTATCCCCCCACACACTCCTCACTTAATTCACATCTGCTCACCCGTGTAAATCCGACTCCCTAATGACTCATATTTTGTATTGAGTGCGGAGTAAGAGTGACTCTGAGTGACTCCCTAAAATCTAGGAGTTAGAGTCCTGACTCCGAGACACGACTCTCAATAACTGAGANAGTGACTCTGAGTGACTCCCTAAAATCTAGGAGTTAGAGTCCTGACTCCGAGACACGACTCTCAATAACTGAGAGCCCTGGGAACTAGTGTAGGTTAGGTGTATGCATTAGAGGAATCTTAAGGGGTACTGACGTGGGTGACCATATACGGGTTGAGTGAGAGAGCGATTGAGGAGAATTGAGGCCAACTACACTGAAAGAATAATATTCGAGGCAGATCAGGACGGGGGTGGTGGAGGGTGGGGGTTTGGGAAAAAACCAAACTACTTCTGAAGGTACTATCACACTCGCACCTAACTCCATTCACTTCGCATCGCACCCGCACTCGCACCTAGTTGAAAGTCGCACCGCACTCGCACCACACATAGCCTATATCCGCACCGCACCCGCACTCGCACCTAATTGTAATATTCTGAGGTCGCACCGCACTCGCACCGCACTTAGCCCTTTCCGCACCGCACCGCACTCGCACCTTATTTGAAAATTTTGGACTCGCACCGCACTCGCACCCGCACAAGTGCGGGTGCGGGTGCGAGGGTGCGCCGCACTTTACGCACCTCAAGGTGCNCGCACCGCACTCGCACCCGCACAAGTGCGGGTGCGGGTGCGAGGGTGCGCCGCACTTTACGCACCTCAAGGTGCAGCGCACCCAAAACGCCCACCTGTGCTTTAATTGTGAGAAATTTGAGGCTATTTAATTTGGTTTACTGTCAGTTTTCCCAGTTGTGCAGTGCATGTGTGTGTCAGTTGTGAGTTGTCTATTGAATTTACCAGTTTTCTGCCCATAAAATATNATGGGACAACCTATAGACTTTAGTCCCATCCTTTAACCCACGCACCTTGCGCACCCACATGGCACAACCTATAGACTTTAGTCCCATCCTTTAACCCACGCACCCCTTGCGCACCTTGCGCACCCATATGGGACAACCTATAGACTTTAGTCCCATCCTTTAACCCACGCACCTTGCGCACCCACATGGGACAACCTATAGACTTTAGTCCCATCCTTTAACCCACGCACCCCTTGCGCACCTTGCGCACCCATATGGGACAACTATGGGAGAAATGTGGCAACACTATGGGTGCGCAGGGGTGCGCAAAAGGTGCGCAAAAGGTGCGCAAAGGGTGCGCAGTTTAGTAACACCCNCGGCGCACCCAAAACGCCCACCTGTGGGTTTGTTACACAATTATTTTGTAGTAATTCATTGTCGTTCGTAATGTATTCTGATCAAAGCCAGTGTTAAATACAACTTTCATTCATAATCATGACATAAGGTAATGTTTGCTTTAGCGTACATCTGTTAATCTTGTTGAAGCAAGTGGTTTCCAGACTTTGTTACTTTCAAGTCCAAATGAATAACAATAATGACAAGTTGAGGTATAACTAACGTGAACAGTACTCCTAACGGAATTGGGTAAGTGATACCTCGATGGATCGGAAATTCGACATTATGAATCTAACATCCACTATTACAGACCAAGTCAAAATTTCCAAATGTTTTACAAAATGAAANATAATGACAAGTTGAGGTATAACTAACGTGAACAGTACTCCTAACGGAATTGGGTAAGTGATACCTCGATGGATCAGAAATTCGACATTATGAATCTAACATCCACTATTACAGACCAAGTCAAAATTTCCAAATGTTTTACAAAATGAAATTTTTTTTTTTAAATTCACTATTTATCTAGTCGTCTTATGCCAGAATAGTACAATGTACTGTTAGTACATTGTTGTNTTTTTTTTTAAATTCACTATTTATCTAGTCGTCTTATGCCAGAATAGTACAATGTACTGTTAGTACATTGTTGTAACTAGTGATTGACTATATGTTTTGATTTTGAACCTTAGTTCTGTGTCAAAACTAAAGGGGAATGACTCAGACTAAATTTTAAATTATTTATCCACAACTAGACTATTGGCTGATGTTAATGTGTACAACTTTGCCGATTCTCGTGGAAGTCGGGTGCGCGCAAAGCAACGTGGTCAGTGATTCCTAATATGACTTTCTTTTAACTTTTTCTTGTTAACAATTGTCTGGATTGGGTGCAACATCAACTGAATTTGCTTCCCTACAATAATAATTTGTAAAATAATAATAATCAAAAAAATTATAATAATAAGTTGGTAATTTGTTCAAAAATTTTATTTATTCCAGGGAAGTTAGAAGTAATAGGGAGTTCAAATAGTAAAGGTCTGGAATATCATGGAGGAATCAGGTTACACTGCTGTCTACGTCCCGGATTACGTGGGTCACCAACACAGTTCCATTATTAAATCAAAAGTTAGAACTTTAAGACGAGTAAGCCTCCTTTCTAGTACCATTTTTACTTATTCATAGTTTTAGTCAGTGACTCCATTGTTAATTAACTGACTTACATGTCACTGTCTTTGTTAATGTTTCATTGTTTTATTCTTTTAATTAGTGGTGGAATCGACTTTCTCGTCTTCAGAAAAGTATCCTATTCATGCTCATTATGGTGGTGGTAATTTTTTGCGTTATACTATCCTCTCTGTCTTGGGTTCCGGAACAGAATCAGAACCACCATCTTCCCATGAGCCCCTTGGACCTTAACCACCATGACAATATCCCGAATTCCCATAGCCTTGATGCAATAATTTCAGAACCAAAGAGTCCGGTTATGAATCAGGCGTTTCAACAAGAGGAGCCTAACACTCACCGTGAGCCTGCGGATGTGGTACCTCAGATCCAGTCCAATCCTTGGGACGATTTACCACTAGCGAAGGATGAGACCGATGATAAAGGATCTGATAACGAGAACGTCATTGTTGTTCCTTCGCAAATAGCAGGACTCCAGCCTGATTTTAGTGACGATACCAAGGGACAATTTAAAGTTACCACAACAATTCCCATAACTGACAATCCGCCTAAGCCAGATCTCAAGGTAGGCATACCCAGGTTTGAGGGTTACGAAGACCGTACTTCCTGCAATATGGTCCATTTGAATATAAAAGTATCTCTATCATAACAATGATGGTCGAGTTTTTAAAATTGAAACTGACTAAAGCAGACGATAGGATCTCTGAACTTCGTTAATGTCGCAGCTTAGAGTTATCGCTTCAAGAGTTACTTCGGTTGAAGTTTGATTTCTCAAAGGTATATTTCTTCGATGATTTTAATCAGTGCAGAAATATCACACTTTGTAAAGAGTTGCTTTTGTATACCATCGAGAGTACTCATGATGTTAAGGGTTCGGGACACCCTCCACATTAACTACGTACTTTCTCAGTCATAAATTTGTCGTCGTATAATTGAGTCGAGAGGGTTTTGCCGGTGCGTAAATTACACTGCACAATTAGCCTTTGCAAGCCGTCCGTCAGATTTTGACAAAATTTGGCAAAATGATAGATTGGTAGCAAATTGGTCTCCTCATCAAGTCTANAGCCGTCCGTCAGATTTTGACAAAATTTGGCAAAATGATAGATTGGTAGCAAATTGGTCTCCTCATCAAGTCTAGGTAGGTGTCAAAAATCGTCCAACCCTTAGGTTGATCGCTAGTGATCACCAAAAATATAAGGGGGAAATGATGGGTCCCTGTCTGATGTTGACCAAACTTTGCAAAAAGATAGATAGATATTGGTCTCCTCGTCAAGGTTAGATAGGGTCCAAAGACATCCGACGCTTAGTAATAAGATAGGCTTTGGTTACCTCTAGAGTTCAAACTAAATGTCGGACGGCTTTAGACCCCTCTACCTAAGTTTGATGAGGAGACCAATATCTTTATTTTTGCCAAGTTTGGTTAAAATCGGACAGAGACTCCTTGCCAACACTAATTGTGGAGTTCTTTTAACCAACGGAGCGTGTGATGTTCTTTTTAGTATTCGATTTAAAATTATTTTGAANGCTAATTGTGGAGTTCTTTTAACCAACGGAGCGTGTGATGTTCTTTTTAGTATTCGATTTAAAATTATTTTGAATTTCGCTCATTTATTTACCTATTGTCTCGCTTTTATTTACTCCAAACGATTTTATGTGTGGCGAAGAAAGCTAGACTTCTGTTTGGGTTTACCCTGTATAATTATTATCTTGGATTTTTCTTACTAGAATTTAATTGCCGAACAAACGAAAGAGAACATCAGAAGTATCATTTCTTTGGATCCAGTGATTCCACTAGGTCCGAAGAAATCCAAACCGAAGGCTGTCGTTCCTCCAGAGTCTGTGATACAAAAGTCCACATACATATCGCGATTAAAGTTTACAGGTTGGTTAATAAATGATTTCTCTTATTTTTATTGAATTTTGAGTAAATTTTTGGTTCATCTCGGTAGGCCCTGAGAACCATCGACAGAAGGAAGTTGTTGCTGCATTTAAACATGCATGGGCAGGTTATAGAAATTACTCATGGGGGAAAGACCACCTACAGCCGATTTCTGGGCGTGGACAAGACTGGTTTGGCCTTGGATTGACACTTGTTGACTCTTTGGATACACTGTACATTATGGACCTTAAGAAAGGTAATGAACCTTCGGCGGGTTCTGCGCCTTTGTTGTATCTTTAGAATATCTTCAATTTATTTATGGAAATGGGTCAAATTTTGTTTACTTAACACTTGTTTAAAGACATAAAATGAAGCAAAATAGCTCGAACTTAGAGGAACGGCAAAGTAATCCCTGAAACAAAGACAAATGTGTGTACAATTTATAAGAATTTGACATAGTTAATGATATCGGGCCTTTCAATTAGGTTAATCCAAGTATCACTACCTAATCCTAGATTACTTGAAAATGAGCATTAAGTAGTTGGTGTAATATTTTTCATTATTTTCAGAATTTTACGAAGCTCGTGACTGGGTAGAAGATAAACTATCGTTCGATAACTCAAAGAATGTGAATTTGTTTGAAACGACCATCCGTGTTATGGGAGGATTATTGAGTGCGTTTCATCTCTCTGGTGATAAAATGTTTTTATCGAAAGCGAATGAACTTGGTTCAATACTTTTCGTCGGATTCAAATCACCGTAAGCTCATTCACTTGTATGAATATATCAGATTAGATGTCTGATGTACTATTTTTATTTACTTTATTTCTTTTAGTTCTGGAATTCCATATTCGGACATTGACATGAGAACGAAAAAAGCCCATGGTCCGCAATGGAACCCTGACAGCACCACTTCCGAAGTCTCCACTATACAACTTGAGTTTAGAGATTTGTCCAGGTTAACAGGAAATCCGGCATTCGAGGTATGTATTCATGCGCAGTGGAGCAGTACATGCAGAATTTGAGCTTTGCGAGGATGACAAATAAATTTTGAAATTTGTAGCATGCAGCTATGAATGTTTCCATAATTCTACACAAGCAGAATAAAAACAATGGATTAGTTCCAATCTACATCTCACCAAAAGACGGTAAATCATAGGACTTTTTTTTATATGTATCGTATAAAAAATAAACATATTATGGAACAACAGCATTATCCAAAGTCTTTACCCACCGTCATAGCCTTTTAATTCTAATATAGTGAATTGACAGTTTCAGACATTGCTTAAACATTGATTGATTTTCAAAAATTAAATCAACTTCAGCTAATTTAGAAATAGGAAATTTTTAGTTGGCAAATCTCAAAATTACTGTTTGCAAATCATGGGGCTACGACAAAGAGTAAAAGAGTGGAAATCCCTGTATGTATGATTATTATAATGTCTAAGTTATGTGTATGTAAACACTTGTGAATTTGTATTTCAGGAAAGCTTCGCTCCACAGCTGTAATAACATTAGGTGCTAGAGGGGATTCGTACTACGAGTATCTTCTGAAACAGTGGATTCAAACTGGAAAGAAGATAGACTTGTGAGTTCGCAATGTAAATCTTATTTGATTTTATTTGAAATTATACAAAAACAAAATAAATCTATTGCTTTATAAAGCCTCCGTGATGACTATTTGCAAGCCGTGGAGGGAATGCGTGACAAACTCCTCCGTCGAACAACCCTCTCCAATTTGACATATTTGGGCGAATTGGAAGGAAGTGGTCAAGCATTTCGCCCAAAGATGGTAAAGTTCCGTAGGGATGAAGTTATTTCCTAAAAGAAAAATGAAACACTGTTTTTTTCAGGATCATTTGGTCTGCTACTTACCTGGTACACTCGCCTTGGGCTATTATCATGGTCTTCCTGAATGGCANGCCAGATGAAGTTATTTTCTATAAGAAAAATGAAACACTGTTTCTTTCAGGATCATTTGGTCTGCTACTTACCTGGTACACTCGCCTTGGGCTATTATCATGGTCTTCCTGAATGGCATTTGGATTTGGCTAAGTCTCTTCTTCACACTTGCTACCTCACCTACAGATTACAGCCTACGGGACTCGCTCCAGAAATAACCTACTTTAGGCATGAGGTATAATTACGAATTATAACTTTGATCTTTCACTTTTTGAATTCTAAAAATCAATTTGTAATAATCGCATGGCTTGCATTTCGAATCAAATCTCAGATTTCTCCATTTGGGCGGCTTTATGGAATCCCAAATTGGTTTCAAAGATCAATTTTTCTATAAAAATACTTGAGCGTGCTTTAATTGGTGTATTCCTTCTATAAAATCACTTCGAAGTACCGATGCCATTTCATCGGTGCTTCAATTACATCACATCCAACTTCTTACGCAAGATTGGATGAAATTTTTGGGTGAATGTCAGTGAATGAGTACAGTTTTAGCGGAATCGCATTTTTTCTCAGAAATTCTAGTTTCTAAACCTGTCCATTTTGCCTTTGGCATTAGTTAGAATTACATTAGCATTATGCATTAGGAGGATCAACATTGATAATTCAAAATACACATCTGTTTCGATGGAAGTATAGTGCGCAAGAAAGATCGACCTTGCATCCGATTCCAGTTCCGATCAAGGATCATGAAATTTTTAAATAAAAATTCACCCGACTAAAGGATACACTCATCCCTTCCCCTTCTACCCTAAAATTTCACCAAATCTTGCGCAAGAAGTTTCAAGATGTAGTTGAAGCATTAGGGATACGATACTGATCTACAGTGGGAATAGCTGGGGAGTGGACAATGACACCCAAGTTCACACACCCCATCCGAACTGAACAGCATATATGGGAACAACATTTTTCACTAGTATCATTAATTAATGAGGTTAAGATTTTACACTAGTAGATTGATAACTTATAATCTTGTTTTAGAGCGTTAAAAGTAGATGGGGGGGGGGGGGCAAATGCAAAAGGTGTCAAAATTTGGGTTTTGTTTTTGAATTAATTAATTTTGCTAATTCATTGTTTT
>NIPM01000078.1:584961-661079 GCA_002738285.1 Holacanthella duospinosa | reverse complement strand
TGGTTACTGATTTGGAAATAAATCATTGTTAATTAATAAATTTCAATTACAAATTTCAATTCATCTTCGGATGTGTAAAATAATTATTTCTAAAATTACAAAATTGATGATATAATTTATGTCTAGTTTGGCCAAATAATTTAAGGAGTATTAAAAATTTGAAATTATTTTAAAATAAAAGAATCTACAGGAGAGTTCAGGATACAAAATTAACATAAAGATAGGGTATATCCTGGCTAAATTTTTATCATTGACGGCCATATATTCTCAATAAATTATTTTAAATAAAAACAATGGAAATGTGTCATTTTTATCGAAACAGATTGTCTCTTGTGGATTTTTTAAAATTTGGAATTTCCAGAATGATTTTAGATTGTTGTCACTTTACTTTTTTGAAATCACTTCGGAGATTTCAAGCTCCCTCTAGTTGTTCATATTATATTAATTCAAACCAAAAAAGTTTATCCAAGAGAGTTGTAATAATAATATAAGAGACCACACATGGGTTTTTTTAAAACGATAAATAATGGAAATTTTAATCAATCTAGTTCATTTTAGCTTCTGATGAATATAAAAATTGGAAATAACTGATTAAATTTTAAAATAAATTTTATATTCATTTAACAATTTTAGTATGGTTTTAAGTAATTGCAGGTTCGTTTTAACTCTTGGTTACATGAATACCAAAAAGTTAACATGTCAAAATGAGTGCTTAAGTTTCATTCTTATTATTTAGAACTAGCTGACGCTCGCTTGGCTTTAGAATTGTCAATTGTTGTGAGAATAGTATTATGTATATGATAGATGAACATGGTTCTTTGTTTTCTAATTTTAAATTAAAATAATTATCAAATGCATTTTAAAATTAGGAATCTCCTTTTGAAATAAAATATCTAATTAATTGGTGCAGAATACAGTAATAATTATCATTATTGAAATGGTCAATAATTATTATTGTTTTGATAATACTATTATGATAGACCACAGAGTTGGTTAGAATAATTCAATAACTACACATTTACTTAAAACAATTTTATATTCATAGTTTCCGAGTTCCTCTAAATTTGCATAGTGCAAAAGAATTACCAAAATGGATATAGAATCTGTTTATAAATGAGGTATTTCTTTTTCAAATTTCTAATTAATTCGTACACCAAAGAGTAATAAAATTTATTATTAGTGAAATGATCAATTGTTGTGTAGAGACTACGCCCGGGTCTTTTTTTTAAGCAAAAATATGGAACTTTTGATCACTCTGCTTCATTTCTCCCTATGATAAAGATAAAAAAAAGCAAAAAATTAATTGAAATTTAAAATCAATTTTACATTGCCTTAATAATTTTAGTATGGCTTTCAGTAATTACAACGTCTTTTTACTCTTGGTTACATGAATTCATGAATACCAAAAATTTTTTGAATTGAAAAATAACTTGAATTTAGATTTTTTTTTCTTTCTAATAATTTCTTCCAACTAGTTGTTCAGCTTCTCAGAGTGATCTTAACAATCTGATAAAATGAATAACTTAAATTTCATTCTTATTAGAATTCTCAATTGTTGTGTCTAATACTATTATGATAGATGACGGAGTTGGTTAGAAAATTCAACAACTCCACATTTACTTAAAAACATTTATTAATCATAGTTCTTATTCTCTAGATTTTATTTTAAGTTTTAAAGGAATTACCAAATTGGATATACAATCTGTTTAAATTAATAAAATAAGGTATCTCCTTTTGAAATTTAATATCTAAGTAATTGGTGTAGAATACAGTATTTATACAATTATTAAATTATTATTCTTGAAATGTTCAATTGTTCAAATTGTAATACTAGTANTAATAATTTCTTCCAACTAGTTGTTCAGCTTCTCAGAGTGATCTTAACAATCTGATAAAATGAATAACTTAAATCTCATTCTTATTATAATTCTCATTGTTGTGTCAATACTATTATGATAGATAACGGAGTTGGTTAAGTCCACATTTACTTAAAAAAATTTAATTAGTTTAGTTCTTGTTCTTTAGCTTTTATTTTTACTTATAAAGGAATTAACCAAAATGGATATACAATCTGTTTTACTAATAAAATTAGGTATCACCGTTTGAAATTTAATATCTAAGTAATTGGTGCNATAAAATTAGGTATCACCTTTTGAAATTTAATATCTAAGTAATTGGTGCAGAATACAGTATTTATACAATTATTAAATTATTATTCTTGAAATGTTCAATTGTTCAAATTGTAATACTAGTATATGAGAGACCACGTATGGGTATTTTTTTTAACAAAAATAATGAAAAATTTTAATCACTCTAGTTCATTGTTTGCTTCGTAAGACTGCAAGATGTGCATGAAACTGGTTTAAAATTTAAAAACAATTTAATATTTCTATAATAATTTTAGTATGGTTTTAAGGAATTTCAATTTCCTTTTACTCTTGATTAGATGTTATATGAATACCAAAAAGTTTATGAATTTAAAAATAATAAGTAAGCTTGAATTTTTATTTTATATTTCTATAAATATCTTCTGATTTTTATCTTCAATATTTCTGAATCCAATGTCAAAAATCTCTCACTAGCATAACGCAACAGAATTGGGCGACTACATTGAGTGAAAGTTAAGAATTGATTGAAGAATGGGAATAGACAATCTAGATTGACGAATTAATGTTTAATTTAGATGCTTAGATGCTTAAGCAATTGGTAAAGGAATTATTTCAAAAGATTTATTGAAATACCACCAATACTCTGTTGGATTAATCTGTTCAAAGAAAACTAGTAATAGACAGATCAGATCCTGAAGTTATTTTGTTCAAAATTTTTGTTAATATTTAAAGTTTTTTTTTTACCGAGCTAGGCCCATCTCCATTAGCTCAAAGACCAAGTAAATGGGTGTCGTTTCAGGTGAGGGCAAAACATCCAAGAGTTCAACAATATTTTGATGGCGAAGTGCTTGACAAATGGACAAATCTCGCAATATATTCTGTGGAATGCCTGCTCCATTTATCATCCTACATAAGAAATGTAAAGATAAAATAATAATAAATTATGATATAATTTAACATATGAATGAAAATAGGTTGATTGATTTGAATTAATATCCACANAAATTTTTGTTAATATTTAAAGTTTTTTTTTTACCGACCTAGGCCCATCTCCATTATCTCAAAGACCAAGTAAATGGGTGTCGTTTCAGGTGAGGGCAAAACATCCAAGAGTTCAACAATATTTTGATGGCGAAGTGCTTGACAAATGGCCAAATCTCGCAATATATTCTGTGGAATGCCTGCTCCATTTATCATCCTACATAAGAAATGTAAAGATAAAATAATCAAAAATTATGATATAATTTAACATATGAATGAAAATAGGTTGATTGATTTGAATTAATATCCACATTTTCCAATTAATTTCCATTCCACAAATCGTGCAGGTGGAACTGGAACTTGTCCAAATGAACCGACTTCAAAAATCAGTTCCCAATTCTGCTTTACTTTTAGTAATATCTAAAGATGAGGTCATTGAACTTTAGACAATGAGAGATAAATTATAAATTAATAAACTGTAAAAAGTAATAGAACCTAACAAACAAAAGACAGGATTTAGTTTTCCAATTGGAAATTAATTATTGATATTGTCCTAATTAGTTATGAGAAATTAATTAATTAATTGAAAGTTTAGTGTATAAAATATTAGACGATGGGAATTGATCCTTCCACCTCAACAATCAACATAAGAATGAGATAAATTTGGTTAAGAAGCGCCAAATTCCGTCAACAATTTTTCACTTTTCAGGTCAATGACCTCAATGAAATGAGATTTAAAATTGAAATTATCTACAATTGAAAATGCGATATTAGAGCGTAGAATTGCTCAGAGAGTTCAGTCCAAACTTACTAATTATTTTGATGCATAATTACTTAAGGAAAAGAATTGTTGAACGAACTGAGCGGTTAGTAAAAAAATAAATTTTGAAAAAATAAATTTTGAAAAAATAAATTTTGAAAAAATAAATTTTTTTTTCATATACTTTTTATAAGATCAGCTTGCTCTTATAAGCATTGTAAGAACAAACGGTTATAAGATCAGGATTTCGAAGTGACGACGACGGCAGGAAACTCATACTTGTACTCTAGTTCATTTTTGCTTCTTATGAATATAAAAATTATGAAATAACTGATTAAATTTTAAAATAAATTTTATATTTCTTTAATAATTTTAGTATGGTTTTAAGTAATTGCAGCTTCGTTTTAACTCTTGATTACATGAATACCAAAAAGTTAACCTGTCAAAATGAGTGCTTAAGTATCATTCTTTTATTTAGAACTAGCTGACGCTCGCTTGGCTTTAGAATTGTCAATTGTTGTGAGAATAGTATTATGTATATGATAGATGAACATGGTTCTTTGTTTTCTAATTTTAAATTAAAATAATTATAGAATGTATTTTAAAATGAGGAATCTCCTTTTAGAAATTAAATACTCTAATTAATTAGTGCAGAATACAGTAATAATTATCATTATTGAAATGGTCAATAATTATTATTATTATTGTTGTGCCAATATTATTATGATAGATCACAGAGTTGGTTAGATTAATTCAATAACTACACATTTACTTAAAACAATTTTATATTCATAGTTTCCTAGTTCCACTAAATTTGCATAGTGCAAAAGAATTACCAAAATGGATATAGAATCTGTTTACAAATGAGGTATCTCGTTTTGAAATTTCTAATTAATTTGTACACCAATGAGTAATAAAAATTATTATTATTGAAATGGTCAATTGTTGTGTAGAGACTACGCCCGGGTCTTTTTTTTTAAGCAAAAATATGGAACTTTTGATCACTCTACTTCATTTTCCCTAAAGATACCTTTTCCAATTAATTTCCATTCCACAAATCGTGCAGGTGGAACTGGAACTTGTCCAAATGAACCGGATTCAGAAAGCATTTCCAAATTCTGTTTTACTTTTAGCTATATCTAACGATGAGGTCATTGAACTTTAGACAATGATAGATAAATTATGAATTAATAAATTGTAAAAAGTAATAGAATACTCACAAACAAAAGGCAGGATTTAGTTTTCCGATTGGAAATTAATTGATATTGTTCTAATTAGTTATGAGAAATTAATTAATTAATTGAAAGTTTAGTGTATAAAATAGTAGAGGATGGGAATTGATCCTTCCACCTTAACAATCAACATAAGAATGAGAGAAATTTGGTTAAGAAACGCCAAATTCTGTCAACAATTCTTCACTTTTCAGGTCAATGACCTCTCATTGAAAAGAACAAGAAAAAATCTATAGGAATCTAAACACAACTCTCTTGGATAAACTTTTTGGTTTGAATTAATATAATGAACAAACTAGAGGGAGCTTGAAATCTCCAAAGTGATTTCAGAAAGTAAAGTGACAACAATCTAAAATCTTTCTGGAAATTCCATATTAAAAGAATCCACAAGAGACAATCTGTTTTGATAAAAATGACACATTTCAATTGTTGTTTTTTTGAATAATTTATTGAGAATAAATGGTCGTCAATGACAAAATTTAGCCAGGATATACCCTATCTTCATGTTAATTTTCTATCCTGGATTCTCTTAATTTGAAAATTTCAGGCAACCTCAAATATTAGCTAGCCATGAAACTCTATTTATTTGCTATTTAATAATAATTTATAAATATTTTCACTTTGGACCTTTAGGTCTATTTAATCCAAATCCTNTATTTATTTGCTATTTAATAATAATTTATAAATATTTTCACTTTGGACCTTTAGGTCTATTTAATCCAAATCCTAAATAATTCAAATGTTAAAAATTATAAAAATTGTACATTTTTGCACAATTTCTTTTGTAGCTTACCTCTACCAAATTCCAAATGACTCTTGAATATATAAGATTTTATTTTATTTTTTGTTTTTCAACTTGTAACAGTGTTGTTAATAACCTGTCAAAATGAATACTTAAATTTCATTCTTATTAGAATTTTCAATTGTGGTACCAATACTATTATGATACATTCCGGAGTTGGTTAGAAAATTAAAGAACTCCACATTTACTTAAAAAAAATATAATCATAGTTCTTCTTTGACCATCTGCACTTTTAGTACTGAGGAATTACCAAAATGGATATAAAATTTGGTTTAAAATGAGGTATTTTCTTTTTAAATTTAATATCTAATTAATTGGTGCATCATAGNATGGATATAAAATTTGGTTTAAAATGAGGTATTTTCTTTTTAAATTTAATATCTAATTAATTGGTGCATCATAGAGTAGTAATTATTCTTCATAAAATGCTCAATTATTCTAATAGTATATCAAATATAAGAGACTACACACGGGTCTTTTTTTTTAACAANCTTCATAAAATGCTCAATTATTCTAATAGTATATCAAATATAAGAGACTACACACGGGTCTTTTTTTTTAACAAAAATAATCAAAATTTGAATCACTCTAGTTATATAATTCATTTTTGTTTAAAATTTGTCTAAAAAAACTGCTTAAAATTTAAAATAAATTTTACACTTCTATAATAATTTTAGTATGGATTTAAGTAATTGCAACTTCGTTTTACTCTTCATTACATGTTATATACATAAATACCAAAACGTTTTATAATTTAAAAATAAGCAAACTTCAATTTTTATTTTTTTTTATATAAATTCTTCCAACTGATTGTTCAGCTTCTCATAGTGTTGTTAACACCTTGTCAAAATTAATACTTAAATTTCATTTTTATTAGAATTGTCAATTGTTGTGCCAATACTATTATGATTAATCACGGAGTTGGTTAGAAAATTCAACAAGGCTATATTTATTAAACAAAATTTATATTCATAGTTTGCCTGATTCTCTGCTTCAAATAGTGCTTAGGAATNCAAGGCTATATTTATTAAACAAAATTTATATTCATAGTTTGCCTGATTCTCTGCTTCAAATAGTGCTTAGGAATTACCAAGATGGATGTAGTACACGACGTTTATTAGACTATCCTATATAAGAACATTCGGGTTATAAGAGCAGAGATTTGTGGGTTTGGTTTGTTCTAATTCATTCAGCATGGGACATTAACAACGCCTTATAAGAACAACCTATGTAAGACCAAAACGCTTATAAGAACTCCCTTTTGTTGGGTAATTTTTGAACCAGGAATTGAATATAAGAGCAGTGAGTGTCAACACTCTGAGAACCTGAACAATTAGTTGAAAGAAANCAACACTCTGAGAACCTGAACAATTAGTTGAAAGAAATTATTAGAAACAAAGAATCCAAATTCAAGTGGTAATTTTTAAATTCAAAAACTTTTTGGTATTCATGAATTCATGTAACCAAGAGTAAAAAGAAGCTGTAATTACTTAAAACCATACTAAAATTATTAAGGAAATGTAAAATTGATTTTAAATTTCAAGTAGATGTTTGCTTTTTTCTATGTTTATCCGATAGCAAAATGAACTAGAATGATGCAAATTTCCATTATTTTTGTTTTAAAACGAAGCTGCAATTACTTAAAACCATACTAAAATTGTTAAATGAATATAAAATTTATTTTAAAATTTAATCAGTTATTTCAAATTTTTATATTCATCAGAAGCAAAAATGTACTAGATTGATTAAAATTTCCATTATTTATCGTTTTAAAAAAACCCATGTGTGGTCTCTTATATAAGAACAATTGACCATTTTAAGAATAATTATTATTACTGTATAGTGTACCAATTAATTAGATATTAAATTTCAAAATGAGATGATACCACATTTTAAAACACGTAAAGTACAAGCATGAGTATCTTGCCGTCGTCGTCACTTCGTAATCCTGATCTTATAACCGTTTGTTCTNAGCATGAGTATCTTGCCGTCGTCGTCACTTCGTAATCCTGATCTTATAACCGTTTGTTCTCACAATGCTTATAAGAGCAAGATGATCTTATAAAAAGTATATGAAAAAAAAATTTATTTTTTCAAAATTTATTTTTTCAAAATTTATTTTTTCAANATGATCTTATAAAAAGTATATGAAAAAAAAATTTATTTTTTCAAAATTTATTTTTTCAAAATTTATTTTTTCAAAATTTATTTTTTTACTAACCGCTCAGTTCGTTCAACAATTCTTTTCCTTAAGTAATTATGCATCAAAATAATTANAATTTATTTTTTTACTAACCGCTCAGTTCGTTCAACAATTCTTTTCCTTAAGTAATTATGCATCAAAATAATTAATAATTTTGGACTGAACTCTCTGAGCAATTCTACGCTGTAATATCGCATTTTCAATTGTAGATAATTTCAATTTTAAATCTCCTGACATCTTCTCGACTTGATAGAAATATTTTTTGAGTGTCGAGACACTTTCTGCTCTTATAAATCCAATTCATGCTTCAAAAATTACCCAACAAAAGGGAGTTCTTATAATCGTTTTGGTCTTATATAGGTTGTTCTTATAAGGCGTTGTTAATGTCTCATGCTAAATTCATTAGAACATACCAAACCCACAAANTAAATTCATTAGAACATACCAAACCCACAAATCTCTGCGTTTATAACCCGAATGTTGTTATATAAGATACTCTTCTAATAAACGTCGTGTGCTATATCCATTTTGGTAATTCCTAAGTTCTATCAGAAGTAAGAAATAAAGCGAACTATATGAATGTAAATTTTGTTAAAGTAAATTGTAGAGTTGTTGAATTTTCTAACCAACTCTGTGATTTATCATAATAGGATTCTCACAAGAANATCTCTGCGTTTATAACCCGAATGTTGTTATATAAGATACTCTTCTAATAAACGTCGTGTGCTATATCCATTTTTTGGCAATTCCTAAGTTCTATCAGAAGTAAGAAATAAAGCGAACTATATGAATGTAAATTTTCNAGTTCTATCAGAAGTAAGAAATAAAGCGAACTATATGAATGTAAATTTTCTTAAAGTAAATTGTAGAGTTGTTGAATTTTCTAACCAACTCTGTGATTTATCATAATAGGATTCTCACAAGAATTGAAAATTCTAATAAGAATGAAACTTCAGTATTCATTTTGACAAGTTGTTAACAACAATGTGAGAAGCTGAACAATCAATTGGAAGAAATTATATAAATAAAAATTCAAGTTTGTTTATTTTTAAATTATGAAAGATTTTGGTATTAATGTAACATGTAATCAAGAGTAAAATGAAGTTGCAATTACTTAAAACCATACTAAAATTATTATAAGAGTGTAAAATTTGTTTTAAGTTTTAAGCAGTTTTCTTTGTGACAATTGAGAACAAAAATAAACTATATAACAAGAGTGATTGAAAATTTTACAATTTTCGTTTTAAAAAAAAAAGACCGGTTTAAAAAAAATTTAAGTATTCATTTTGACAGGTTTATTAACAACACTGTGAGAAACTGAAAAACAAAAAATAAAATAAAATAAAATATTTTTCGAGGCTAGATGTATTCAAGGTTCATTTGGAATTTGGTAACACCAAAACTACAAAAGAAATTGTGCAAAAATGTACAATTTTTATAATTTTTGACATGTGACTTATTTAAGATTTGGATTAAATAGAGTTAATGTTCCAAAATGAAAATATTTTCTAAATATTTTTAAGTAAGCAAATAAAGCCTAGGGCTTTTTCAGTAGTTAAGTACCAGTGGAAATTATATAAAATTAGAAAAATAAGTAATTATTATAATTACGAGTTATGGTGGTTTTCGTTGAACATTATTGATTTCTGATTTGGAATTAAATCACTGTTAATTAATAAATTTCAATTCCAAAGTCGTTTATTCATCTTCGGATGTGTAGAATAATTATTTCTAAAATTACAAAATTTATAATGCTTTAAATTCATACATATAATACTATATTATATATTATATATTATTCAAGGTTCTTTTGGAATTTGGTAACAACTAAGCAACAAAAGAAATTGTGCAAAAATGTACAATTTTTATAATTTTTGACATTTTGAAATATTTTTAAATAAGCAATTAAATAGATCTTTATGGCTAATATTTGAGGTTACCCAGGGCTTTTTGAGGACCTAAGTAGCAGCAGAAATTGTTCAAAATTAAAAAAAATAAGTTAATAATTTTAACTAGAAGTTCTGCCGATATACTCTAAGTATTATTGATTACTGATTTGAAAATAAATCATTGTTAATTAATAAATTTCAATTCCAAATTTCAATTCATCTTCGGATGTGTAGAATAATTATTTCTAAACTTACAAAAATAATGATATAATTATGTCTACTTTGGCCAAATAATTTAAGGAGTATAAAAATTTGAAATTATTTTAAAATAACAGAATCTACAGGAGAGTTCAGGATACAAAATTAACATGAAGATAGGGTATATCCTGGCTAAATTTTAATCATTGACGTCCATATATTCTCAATAAATTATTTTTTTTAAACAATGGAAATGTGTCATTTTTATCTAAACAGATTGTCTCTTGTGGATTCTTTTAAATTGGAATTTCTAGGATGATTTTAGATTGATGTCACTTTACTTTTTTGAAATCACTTTGGAGATTTCAAGCTCCCTCTAGTTTTTCATATTATATTAATTCAAACCAAAAAAGTTTATCCAAGAGAGTTGTCTTTAGATTTCCATAGATTTTTTCTTGTTCTTTTCAAATGAGAGGTCATTGACCTGAAAAGTAAATTTTTGACGGAATTTGGCACTTCTTAAACAAATTTCTCTCATTCTTAACTTGATTGTTGAGGTGGAAGGATCAATTCCCATCGTCTAATATTTTATACACTAAACTTTCAATTAATTAATTAATTTCTCATAACTAATTAGAACAATATCAATTAATTTCCAATTGGAAAACTAAATCCTATCTTTTGTTTGTGAGTATTCTATTACTTTTTTAGAATTAATTAATTAATATTTTATCTTTCAATGTCTAAAGTTCAATGACCTCTTTTTTAGATATCACTAAAAGTAAAATAGAATTTGGAAATGCTTTCTGTAGCCGGTTCATTTGGACAAGTTCGAGTTCCACCTGCAAGATTTGTTGAATGGAAATTAATTGGTAAAGGTGGATATGGCTGTGTCTACAAATGCTGTGATGGTGACAATGGCTATCGTCCAGTTGCTATCAAAATGATGGGTTGGGATGAGTAAGATAAATCAAATTAAATTAAATAATTCAAATCAATCAACCTATTTTCAATAATATGTTAAATTATGTCATAATTAATTAATTTTCTTTACATTTCTTATATAGGATGATGAACGGAGCAGGCATTCCACAAAATATATTGCGAGAATTGTCCATTTGTCAAGCACTTCGCCATCAGAATATTGTTGAAATCTTGGATGTTTTGCCCTTTCCTGAAATGAAATCCATTTACTTGGTCTTTGAGCTAATGGATATGGACCTAGCTCGGTAAAAAAAAATAAACTTTAAATATTGACAAAATTTTTAACAAAATATACTTCAGAATCTTATATGTCTATTATTGGTTACCTTTGAACAGGTTCATCCAACAGAGTATTGGTGGTATTTCAATCTATCATTTGAAATCATTCCTTTACCAACTGCTTACTGGTTTAGACCATTGTCATTATCGAGGTGTTCTCCATCGTGACTTGAAACCAGCAAATTTGTTGATTAATATTCGCACGAATTGTCTGAAATTGGCTGACTTTGGAATGGCTCGGAAACACTCATTGAATCATGCTGGTTGTCTTGAGGTTTATATTTAATAATATAATAAATTTTGAATCACACTTAAGATACTAAGAATAGATAATTTGATAACAAAAATTTCCACAGGTCTGCACACTTTGGTATCGTGCTCCTGAAATTCTATTGGGTTCAATGTCTTATGGTTGTGAAATCGACATATGGAGTGTTGGGTGCATTTTTGGAGAAATGGTAAATAAAATTTAGATTCAAATTATTAGAATAATTATTGGGATTTATGTTATTTTTTTAGGCTAGCCGTTGTCCATTATTCGCAGGGGAGTGTCAAATCCATCAATTATATACTATATTTAAAATCATGGGAACTGTAAATGAGACAGTCTGGCCAGGAGTTACTTCATTGCCAAACTATAATCAATTATTTCCAAAGTGGCAAAAGAAATTACTTCGTGTTGCCTTGCCAGAAATTGAGGATTCTGGAATCAAATTGCTAGAAGTAAGTAAATCTCTTCTTCTTACTAATTATTATTATTATTACTTTAAATGGATTATCTTCTAATTGAATAGTTAATTGAAATAATATACGTTAGGGATCCAGAATCTTCCTTGGGTTAGGTTCATCTTAAGGGATCCGAGCTAAGAGATTAAGCAAGGGTTCAAAGCGATTCCGTCCATGGGATCCCATAGCAAAAAGAGACCAAGCTGATGATGGTCCAGCATAAGTGCTACTACCAGCACATTGTTCTTCAAATTTTACAAATTTTTATACCCTTTCTTTGATCTAACGGTTCTCATATGATGCCATTTTTGGTGATGTAATGAATCTCGGTTTTTGTAATAACATATATTGAGACCCCAATATGCTTCACATCAGGGGTAGGATGTTACCTCTTTGTTACCTTGTAATCTTTTAAGTTTCTTTGGAATGAACTCCATGATTGATCTCTTAGGATGGATTCGCTGAGACCCTTTGTGATGTACCCAATCCCAAGAGCCCCCTCCTCTGCTCCCTTACTATCTACTTTGATTAATCCCTCCCTTCCAATCTCGAATTAATCAACCACTTTTAAATTTTAGCTGCTGTTATGTTATAATCCAAAGCGTCGGACTACGGCATGTAAAGCCATGAAACATAAATTTTTCAGTCGCACAATTTAATTTGAAGCTACTAATTACAAGAAAGAAATCCAAGATGTCTTCCATTAGAAACCACAAATCTATCATCATTTAATATTTAACCCAGTGCCAAAGTCAATCTCGGTCTAGTCTAGTTCTAGTTAACAACCACTTGTAAGTTATCTTGTAACTTATCTTGTAACTACTCCTTAAATCTCTCTGAAGAAATTGGAAAGGTACTAATATATTTCATACGTTTTATACGTTTCTAAATAAAAAAATAATACAAGGTTTTACTGAATCAATTTGAAAAGTGTTGGACTTTAATAATTTGGTTAGACTTACTTCCAGTTTCAGCTAAAGAATACNTACTGAATCAATTTGAAAAGTGTTTGACTTTAATAATTTGGTTAGACTTACTTCCAGTTTCAGCTAAAGAATACCTGATGAAGTGATGACTGAAGATGTAAGGAAGATGTGATTTGACCTTGGCAGTAGTAGTGTCTTCTTAAATGAGAGTGAATAAAGCAACAACGGGTTGCCAAATGATCAGTGTGCTTTATCTTAATTTCTAACATCAAGAGATAAAGTTAGGATTTTGTTGATTTAAAATGGGTCAAATATTTTATAATATTTTGGCTTCAAAAGAGCAATTGACACTCGTTGCCTTACTTTAGCCCTCAACCTTGGTTACCACTTACCATGATCCAAATTTTCCGGTCGTTAAGGATTTTGGCTGATCCGAGGTTTACAGTATATACAATTTTTTCTAGATTCGTATGATGAAGTAAATACGTAAATAAAACAAATTTTTTGATTGGGACTACCAGCTCAACACAAAGTAGGTCACTCTTCTAAGGTATGTATTAACAGAACTAGAGTTTTGACCTTCTAAATATATTAGTATCTTTGATCTTTATTCAACGTCGTTGAAGTAAGTAAGATGGAAATGGAAACCGTGAGTCTCGAATCTAGACTCTTGATGTTAGTGAGTAATACTCAATAAGCATGGACCATGGAGTGACGAGTGAAATGGGGAAGTTTCCAACCCTTTAGTTTTTTTCTGCGTTAACTTTAAGATTCAAGATGTCTCGTTGGTAGTTAGGTTTTTAGGTTGTTAGGTTGTTAGGTTGTTAGGTTGTTAGGGTTGCTTTTCGTGTGACCCTTCTTGCCCACCTTAGTGATGAGAGTGAAATGGGTGAGACGAGACTGAAGAGAGAAAGTGTGGGAAAATCTTTCTTATTTGAATTTCTAATTTAATTTGAATTAATTTAAAAAACTGTTAATTGTTGTTTGTTTGGTGATTATAATTAATTGTTGACCTAGAAGATTTCTAAAGATCAAAGTGCAATAATGTCTCTTCCACCTTCATCCGGAGGTATGGCTGCAGGTCATCCACCACACCAATCTCTATCACAAACAACCTTTAGCTTTGAAATTGCACCTGATACCTCTGGCTTCGCCATGTCAGATTTTTTGGCACAGCTAGAGGATTATACGCCAACCGTAAGGTTCTCTTGTATTATTTATTTCTAACCTAAATTAATCAATTATTAGATATGAAATTACTCAATTATCATTAAAATTTCACTAACAAAAAACATACATTTGAATTGACTTAAGTTCCGTAATCAATCAGAATCAGAAATGAACTAAATCCAAATTGTAGGTAGAAATAAACCAACGTCTGCTGATTGTAATCAGCCCATTGCTCTTAACAAATCAACCTAACAAAAATTTTNAATCAGAATCAGAAATGAACTAAATCCAAATTGTAGGTAGAAATAAACCAACGTCTGCTGATTGTAATCAGCCCAATGTAATCAGCCCATTGCTCTTAACAAATCAACCTAACAAAAATTTGAATACTACTACAATAGGTTGATAAATTAGGTTTGATACATTGGTCTGATACAATCAGGAGACAATGCTTTATTCCTACTCATATTCAAATAGTCTTTATTTCAATCAATGCTTGAATATAAGGAAAAGATTAATAAATAATCAATCCTTTTATTATTTAATTTCAAGCTTCCAGATTCTATAGCAAATCATTATCTCCAAATGGCAGGATTCGAGTCAACAGATACAAGGATATGTCGTTTGATTTCTATTGCTGCCCAAAAATTTATTTCGGATATTGCCAATGAAGCTTATACACATTGTAAGCTCAAAGCATCTGTACCTCAAGGAAAGGGAGCTAAAACTAAGGTTGAGAAGAAGTTAACACTTACTACAGAGGAACTAATCCCAGTCTTAGCGGAGTATGGAATTATAGTAAAAAAGCCACCTTATTATATGTAGAAAAATCCTCTGTTTGTTCAATCAACACAGGTATGTAATATTGGAAAAACTAAAAAGGAGTAAGACAACGTTTCTAATCCAACCTCGGACTTTCCTGCCTAACTCATCATTTTAATTCATCTGGAAAATGTACTATACGCCAAACTCGCTACGTCTTTAACAATAATAATTATTGACGTTCTAATTCTTTACTTGTCGCTGTAAACTACTATATCTACTAGATCTCTAAAAGTTGACTATCCATCTAAAATGCTAAGAATGGAAAAAATTAAATAATAGAACAACCATAATAAACCAAAAATTTGAATAAAATATATGTAATATAGTACGCAATTGAACTCATTTATTAGAAACTGTAACATGACTCATGACCTTTTACAAGAAAGTACAGAAAATTCCTTCCAACAGAACAAACTCCAAAGTTAATAATAATAATCCTATTAAATGAATAAAACAAAGGTTGTCCTGTGCATGTTAATTTAAGTGGATTTCAAGAGTATTATTTATCATTCGTAATTTTTAACTTGAACTAAACGTGAAAGTAATTTAAGCGGATCGTCATATTTCCACAACCAACTACAAATCCCAAATTTCAAGCTAGTGAATTACAAATCAAAAAAAAACAAGAGGAAACAGAAAGACAAACGACTGGACTGGTTTAGTTACGCTAACAATATTCTCATTGAGCGAACTTATTAAAAGCATTTGAATTTATCAAAATGCTTGGGGCGATGGTCGTTATAATGTTACATAATTGAAAAGGAAAACAATAAAAGCGATGATTATCGTCCTGTATGAGAAAGAAATACAAAGACAGGTACTTGAACTAAGGCTAAAAAATCACATTATACAACGCTTGATGCAGCACACGCTGTGAAGCATTCTAAAAAATACACTAACGAACTCAGAGTCAGAGATAGGATCCTGTTATTTAGTTAAGAAATTGATAGTCCTTCACCATTCCATGTATTATGTAAATACATGAATACTTTTTGTCCTCATAAGTTAAACTTTCCTATTCTACAACTCCGGACTAAAAATTATGTGTAGAATTTCAATTGCAAGAGCACAAACTGAATTTATCGTCAGGCGAGCATATGTAGTAGACAACAATGGTTCCATCAGCGTCGTAAAAATTCTTAAACGCGTATAAGCAAGTAGTCAATTTCTGTCTAATTATTGAGAAGCAGATGATTATTCCCTAATATTTTTTAAGTGGTATTTAGTTCATTCAACACCTCACACCTATGGATTTAAATTCAAATCAATTTTATTGTTTAAATATCAAAAAATTGTATAATTTACCTTTAGTCGCCATTCTTTGACGAAGAGATCATGTTTACACCAGTAACTCCTCCGCCACGGATTCCAATTGAAGGATGTGGTTGGTGCTGCTGTCCAGCACGTATGGGTTTTACTTGAAGAAAAAAAAAATTATAATCTCGTAAGTTAATTAAATTGTAAATTCCCATTTAACAAAATAATAGAAATTTACTAATTGATTAGACTAAGCTTACCGATTTGCGCCGCATGACTCCGTCGTTGTAAATTCTTTTGCCGTACGGCTTCTTTGATCCTATCGACTTCATATTGATATCTCTTCCTATCTCTCATTGCACCTTCTTTGGCTTCACGCAATGCTCCTTCAAGAGCCTTTACACGTTCCATAGTTGCTCGAAGGCGTTTCTCCAATTTAGGTAATTCACATCGAAGATCCGCATTGTCTCGGACTAATTGTTTGTGGACTTTGGTTAGCTGCTCCAAATTAGTTTCCAAGAATGAGATCTTCTGTTTCTGGCCAAGATTTCCACCAGTATCTTCAGCAGACTCAAGATTTGCATTCTCAACACCCACTGACTACATTTAGATAACAATGATACAATCATACCAAATATGGAACATTTATGTAATATACCTACCTTTCTAATTCTATTTTGTAAATCATTAACAAACATTTTTCTTAGGTTCAACAGAGTCTGAAGTTCTTTTGAGACGGTTTCTTGTAGTCCATTTAGATCCTTTCGTGCTTGTTCTCTTTTATCATTGGCCAACCTAATCAAAAAAAATATGCGATTAATTTCATTGTACAATTGAGGATTTGTATTTTCATACATCATTTGTTGAAGTTTAGCTGCCTTATCACCATCTTCCACCTTAACACGATCATAATCTTCTTGAAGTTGTTGCTGGGCACATGCAAGTTTTTGATTGGTGCTGAAATTATACAGATACAATTCATGCAAAAACTCCATGTCAGTATTACATTTGATGGCTTACTCTCTCAGTTGATCAATTTGAGCTTCTTTTGCAGCTATTTCGTCTCTAAGAGCAGTGAGTTGTTTTTGATGTTGTTCCAGATTCTGTTCCAGCTGTTTCTCCAGTGCCTCTTGAACAGTTGCGTCAGTTACTTGGGCTGGACCTAGGGATTGGACTTGTTCTTGGGCTCGGAGACGTGAGCATTCATGATTCAGAGCATCTACTTGCTCTTCCAAACTCCGCCTTCGAGACTCCACATCTTTTGCTGTCTCCTGTAGAGCTAACATACGAGCTTCTGTTTGGGAAGCCTTCAGACGACATTCCCCGACTATCTTTTCATATTCATCGATCTTCCTTGTACACTCAGTCTGTGCTGACTCAAGAGTTTGACAACGGTAGATAAGATTCTTCACTTCTGCTTTTGTTTTTGCAACCAGTAGCCTTCCTGCTGTAAATTCTTCCTCCAATCCATCACCCAATTTCATGTGCTCTACTAGCGGAGAACCTATCGCCTGTCCAATTTCATTTAGATCTAGAAGAAGGCTTGCCAATACCTCATTCCGTTTTTTCTTCTGATGCGACGACAAGTCTCGCAATGTTTGAAGTTCCAAGAGAACAGAATTTAGATTTGCCTATAATTGAAATAATGGTCCCATTGATTATTTATATCGACCCAAACTACAACAGTATCCAATTAACTTACTTGTTTTTGTGTCAATTCTTCACTAATATTGTCAAATTCTCTCGCCTTGACGTCAGCCTCTGAAGCCTTCTGATCATAATTTAGAGCTAGTTCTTCAAGAGCCTGGAGTACTTCCTTGACTTCATCTTTAGCAGCTTCATTCTCTGCCTGAATTCGACTCATCTCTTGCTGTAACTTCTCGTAGTCCTTCCTTGAGGTAGAGATAAGTTCTTCTTGTTCGAGAAGTTGCTCCTTTAGTTTCTCCCCATATTGACACTGCTGGTTAATTTCGTCATCTTTTTCATCCAATTGTTGATAGAGACGTTCTCGTTCTTGCTCAAACTTCGCCCGTTCATCCAAACTGACGGAACTAGCAACAGCGAGTCTGGTTGGAAAGAGTTGTTGGATTTGAAGTTGAGCGGCTGTAATACCACAAGTAAAGAAAGGAGGAAGTAAGAAATGGTCAGCTTTCCTTTCGACAAAATGAAAATATAAAATTTCCATGGAAAGGTGACTCACTCAAAGGATTAAATTTAAATGGAGTGTTTGTAAATTTATAACTCCAAACAAAAGTTATGACTTTGAAATACAGATATTTGTTTCAAAGATCCAGCAAAAACTTACAGGGTTCATTAGGTGTAGGTGCTGCAGAGTCATCACGTAGTGTGACTTGCTCGTCTTTATTGACAGTTTCGCCTTTTCTCCAGCGTTCTAATTCCTCCTCAGCCCTTTCCAATTTTCCTCTAAGACGGGACACTTTTTCCTTCTCTCGTTCGTACCTCCGCTTCCATTCTTCCGCTGTCAATTCCTCGTTCACACTCACAGAGTTCTTAATCGTCTTCGCCCTAAACAATTCAAAATTATTTTAAACTAAGGAAGTAGAGGAGCAAAAACCGAAGAATGATTGTAAAATAAAAGGTGTATTTTACCTTCGTCCAAAATCAAGAGTGGATTTTGTTTCTGACTCATTGAAGGATGCAGGAGAGCAACAGATGATGATTGTGGTTCTTGCGTTACCACCCAAGGACTCTTGAAGAATTCGTGTCAATTTCGAGTCTCGATATGGAATATGCGTTTTCTAGAAATAATATAAGATTATAATGAATGATTAAATTTGAATTGAATACTTTTCCCAGTGTGACTTACAACACCCTCGGCGAGAGCTGAGATAACATTTCCTAAGGCGGAGAGGGATTTGTTAATATTTTTTGCTTCATCAAGTACTTGACCCTCAGCTCCAGTCTTCGATACTTTCTCACTTCCAGCTAAATCTACCAGGTATAACTTCCCAGACAATTTTTTCTGATTCTCCAAATTCTCTTGCTTTACATTAATTAAGAATACTGAATGACTCCTACTGCTGTGTTCATTCATATCTATACTCAACAAGAACCATCTGATGAGTAATTTCAGTAAATGTTATCATAAAACAAAAGAATCAAAGTCACTTACTTGTGACAGCTATATGACGATTGGATTTTCCTTCCTCGATCACTTCAAAAACTTCCTCTGGTGAGGATACAAATCTTTCAGTCGCTCCTTTTACAAACGGAACACGATTTTTGTCTTCATGAACGCTCAAGTTCACTTTTGTGATATCCAACAAATCCCGAATCTAAAAAATTCCATCAAAACAAATTGTTATTTGTATTAAAAACCACACATATAGAAAAATGTACAAGGAGTTTATGAAAATATCTCACCTTATCCAAATAAATTTCAAAATATGAGCATTTCAAATGAAATTCCAAATTCTCATCCATGGAATAAATGTGATTGAAAATATCATTGACGATGCGAGGAATTATTCCTTCTTTGCCTGGATCCCCCATTACTCCCTCCATGGTGTGCGTCTTTCCCGATGAAGTTTGTCCATATGCAAAAATTGTCCCGTTATAACCACACAGTACATCTATAATACCAAATTAATTGTAGTTTACAAGTTCAATAATTTAATTTCAAAAGAAGAAAAAAAAATTTTTTTTTGACGAAACTTACCTTTGATAATAGATTTGGCCGCATCATCATAAACCTTCTCCTGAGTTGCATTCGGTTTGAACACTTTATCAAAGATATATACTTTCCCCTGGTGAACAATGTAATAAAAAGTTGAAAATTCAAACAGCTTTCAAAGTAGTTTCCTACCTAATAAAATGAAATGAAACAAATTTTAGATAATAAAGTAAACTAGAGACTTACACCAATAGAAACACAATTCTCATCAGTAAACTTTGCCACAAACTTGGATCCTGCTTTCTCTTCAGCAGAATTTAAAGGTCGGAATCGACAAACAACTTTTATCGCATCTTCTGCTGGAGGATCATTAGAGATGAGTTCAGCTATTGAAGAATTCAGAGAAATAGTCGACGAAGATATCCCAGACGACATATTGTTCCTTCACCTTTGAAAAATCTTGGTGGGATGAGGGCAAATAGATGGCGGCTCCAAATTTTACAAACTCCAACGGTGAGGGGTCTGTTTAAATACTGAGGTAACAAGTCAGAGATGATTAGGTGGGTTCAATGGTATAAATAAAAGTAGAAATGCCCCGCCCTAAGAAAATTAATCAGAATATAACTTGAGTAGTCTTTCATTGAGGATTAATTGTAAGATATTGGGAGAAAGAGTGGCTTTCCCTGTTAATCAGACGACGTGACTCACCTCGGGATTTGTCAAATTATCTCTCTGTTCTTGTTGTGTAGCCGTGTGTCCCCTCAGTACTCAGTCAGCCGTCTCAACCAACCAGCCTTCCCTTCTCTCTTCTTCCGTTCGATAAATTTTACCAAAAACCAGGATAAATTATTAATCTCACAAATTTAAATATTCCCGCACTGTCCAAATTTTCATACTTTTTTCTCTCAATTTCAACCTCCTTTGAGTCATTTTCAAAATACGACTTTTGCCACATTAATTTTTGAAATTTTGAAATTAAATTTTATTTCGATAAAATTTAATGGAAATTATTTTTAAAATAGGTGAATTTAAAATAAGTAAATTATATGGATTGAAAATTCTATTAATTTTTTTCTCATAATTTTGAGAATAATACAATGGTTAAACTCAAACTCTGTTTTTATCTTTCCAAATATTATTGGTTTATTACTTATGTTTTTTATTAATACTTGTTCGGTGGTTGTAATGACGATGGCTAATTGATACACATGGATCAGTTAATTGGTTGAATAAATGGAAGCGGTGGATTGAGGTATTTTTTAGAATAGCGTGGTTGACAGGTGCATCCACTTTCTACCAATACGTAATCTTGACCTGTGAAAAATCCAAAATGACTTCAACCAAATTGTGATAACTTTTATACAGACAGATGTATTACAGAGGTAATAAACAAAGTTGAGAGAGAAAAATTATAGTTTATCGTAAAAGTTTGACCAACTGCCTAAAATTGTTTAATGTGTTAACTTATTATTTATGAATCACCTGTAATGGATACGGGGCCAAGTGGTAGCACCAGGAACAGATAGCTTGAATTAAAAATAAAATAAAAAAGTATCAAAAACAAAACTATGATTACTAACTATTAAATTGAATGTTTATGTTTGAATGTTTACGGAATAAAAGTCTGGACACATTCTCCTTGAATCACATCACAATCACTGGATTTACAAACTTGGAAAACAACTTGTTGTAGAAGATCTGGGAATTTCTATAAAGGTTAATTATAACATTTACAACAATAAATTAATAAATATTTTCTTAATTATATTAATAAAACTCTTAAATTTATTAGAAAATACTTATTGAACCTGAACTATGGTGATTGGTTTCCCGGAAGTGAGAGACATTCCAAAGAGTGGTGCTGTATGTGAGTGAACCATGAAAGTTTACTTTACATAATAATAATAATATTAGAATTGAAATTATTCTTTTACCTGTTGTATTGTAAGTTGATTGACAGAGTCTAGAAGGAGCACATCCATTATGTTCATTATTCAAACTATTATTATTTGTACTCATCATGGTTCCATTGACATCCCCTTCACTATCATCTACCCGACGTCTCCATCGACCTTGACCCCTTGAACTATTATTCTCTTCAAATATCAACTGAGGAGGAAGTCCATCTTCTTGAAATTTTAAAGTACGCAAAAGAATTTCCCGTGTTTCACTTGGTGATAAGAGTTCATTTGTTCCTCCACGTCGTCCAAATGACCTTGCCTGTCGGAGTTGACCAGCAGCAACTTCTGCTGACAATTCCCTATGAAGGAAATAAGAATGGAGAGAAATAATGATATTGGAATTTCTTATTTGGAGTTTAAGATTATAATTATTGTCCAAGTATAAGGAGTAACTAACCAAGGGTATGGATTACCATCTGGAGAAAGGACCAATGGATCGTTGATTGCATCACCCCATAAATACTTGAGCTGCTCTGGCGATACAATTGATAATAGAATGGCGTAAGCCCAAATCCAGACCCAGACTGACATTGGGATTCTCTTGGCGTGAAAGGATAAGAAAGTGTCGAAGATGTTGACAAGATGGCTAACTTCATCGAATTGAAGGTAAAATGGGCAAAAGCTCTTTCAACCTTATAACTTTCCTACCCACGGCATATCAACCGAACAAAGAAACAAAAAAGGAAATGGATGATAACAATAGGATAAAGCTTTAATAAGAAACTGTTTCACTTGGTTGGGCCCGAATTCTTTGCTCATTCTTTAACCATAATTTGAGGGTCAATGTTTCCTTTACGCCGCTACACAATAAAATGTAAAATAAATTCACAACATCCTCTTCCCACTAACCAACTAACTTCACCCACCACTTCACTCAATTTAACGACATCTTTACTTTACTTTTTATTTTGAATTTTCGCGGTTTTTTTTTCTTTTTTTTTTGTCACTTTCAATTTATTGCATTTTTTTACTTCAATACCCACGTGATTCTAAGAATTTTCAAAAATTCAAATTCAGCCAATCAGAATTGAATATTAAAAATCTCGCGAAATATTTAAAAAAAATTGCTAACATTTAAAGCTTAAAAAGAGCTTCAGGAAGGAACAGCTGCCTTAATTTTACCAATTTCGTTCAATTTGAATCTAATTGAATGGACTAAAATTTTTGAATTTTCTTGGGACATCAAGGTAAGGAATTCGAGGAAAGCACCGTCCGCTCATTGTTATCAGCCTAATGTATCAGTATCAGCTCATTGTACTAGTGTTAGGATTTTTTGTTAGGTTGTTAGGGGTTAGGTTATGTTGTTTTGGTTAGGAGGCAATGGGCTGATACAATCAGCGGACGGACGGTGGTTTACTTCGACCTGGCATCAATTCCAAGGACAGTCGGTAATTAATTACTTAAGCTCAGGTTAGGTAGGTGAGCTTAAGCAACAAAGTAGTTGCCAATTTATGGTCAAATATTTCGATGACGACGACTACCGACTCCATCTTGCGATCATCGAAAGTCTCAATCTAACTCTCCTCTTATACATACAGGGTGAGTAATCTTTTCTTGTATCATTTTTCTTCACTTTTACCGTAAAATATACCCTGTTAGGTTTAGACAGAAATATGGTAATACGGAATAAATTAAAGGCATGTAATCGTTTAGAATTTATATTTCTTTCATTTTTTGAATTCCCTTTTCATTCCTGCTTGAGGTTTAATTCTGTTTCGAAGATATTTAGAGATTCAGAATAAGTTAACAAAACAATTTTCACCTACCCCGNACGACTACCGACTCCATCTTGCGATCATCGAAAGTCTCAATCTAACTCTCCTCTTATACATACAGGGTGAGTAATCTTTTCTTGTACCATTTTCTCCACTTTTACCGTAAAATATACCCTGTTAGGTTTAGGCAGAAATATGGTAATACGGAATAAATTAAAGGCATGTAATCGTTTAGAATTTATATTTCTTTCATTTTCTGAATTCCCTTTTCATTCCTGCTTGAGGTTTAATTCTGTTTCGAAGATATTTAGAGATTCAGAATAAGTTAACAAAACAATTTTCACCTACCCCAGCTGTTATTTATAGTTGGGCATAAAATCTTATTTTCCTTGTTTTTAATGTTCCAGCGGGGGTCAATAAACTTGNGGCTGTTATTTATAGTTGGGCATAAAATCTTATTTTCCTTGTTTTTAATGTTCCAGCGGGGGTCAATAAACTTGAACTTCATGGTTGGCCGTTAGAGGTCATCGAAGTTTTCAATTTGTTTTCACAATAACTTTGTAATTTATTTTACCCTTATGCCTTACTATTTTTTTTTTAATTTCAAACCTTTTGTTTGATTTTATTATTATATAGCTGACATCAATATAAATTCAACAAGTCCTTATTTTCCAAATTCCGTTGATAAATGCCAAAATTATTTCCAAAAATAAAACAATAAATAAAAATTATAGCTTTTAACCGCATTTGAAGAATGAATACGATGCGATGTGATGTAGAGGATTTAGCAAACCTTATTGAAACCGTGTTTGTAAGGTTTTATTCATTCGGTCCAAACTTAAAACCGAAAAAACCAGTTTCTATTTTTGGTTTTTCGGCTGTAACTTAAACGGATCAATGAAATAGCAATTAATCCGCAAATGACGTGTTACATCAACTCTATATCTTAAAACTGCAATAAATTGTTAAAAAAAAAAATAATAATAATAAATATATATTTATTTTCTCAATAACTTTGTGATTTATGGATGCAAATTCGAAAATAAGAGCTTGTTGAAATTCTAGTGATACAGTCTATCGAATACATTAATAAAAAAGAGTGAGTCGAAATTTTGAAAAAATGGTGAGGTTGAATTAAGAGAAAAACCAAACCGAAACTTGACCCCTGAGGATTTATTCCACTCCAGTGAACAGAGAACCTGACGACCTCTGGTTTATTTATTCTAACGTTATTCCATAGTAGACTCTAAATTTTGAAGTAAAGCCTCGCCTTGACATGTAAAAATGACGTTTTTTGAAAGCATGGTTTTTAGGATGCAAAAAAAACACTAATAATACCCTGTATATAGGCCTGATAGAATACAATCAGCTGACGGTGTTTTACTCCTTATCATGGAATTCTGCACGGTGAATGACTTGAGGAAGGAGAAAAAGTTCAATAATGACAATATTTGATTTAAATTTTTTGAGTTTTACTTTGACTATAATAATTCAAATTTGAAGTAAGTTTTTGCCCAAATTTAGTGACCTACTCTACAGGGTGGTTTCACTGTTGTTGGGCAATGTAAGGAAACCAAGGTTTTATGAATTTTGAAACACTAACTTTCACTTTGAGTAATAATAATTGTTTATTGTTTCAACATTTCTGAAACTAATAATATGATAAATTGGGAAATGTGGAACAAGTGAAAACTTGTCAGATTTTTTTTGATTTATTTCTCTGTTGCATGTATTTGAAAAATATGATAAGTTTGAAAAAATCAAAGCTGTCTTTGGAGGTATGCTCTGAATTTGAAATTCTGAAATAATTCCCCAATTTTTTATTTGGTTTGTGGCGTAAATTGTTTTGATTTTTATAATTAATTTTTACAGGTGTGCGAGGATTAATTGACATCCGCTATGTCTAATCCAGTTCCCTGGTAAGCTATTCACTTTACTAAAAACTAATACAATGACATTTGTGCTTGAATTATAATTTTTAATCACTTTTTCTACTATTGAGAAATAGCGGGAATTTCAACTATTTATTATGCACTTGTTCATTGTTTATTTCTTTTTGGAATTTACATTCGATTTGGATTAGTGGAAGGACAAAGGATGAAAAAATTTTAGGAAATGAAAATATCTAGAATTATTACAATAATGGATTGGAGGATGTGAATGAAGTTAATGAATTCACGAAACACTCATACAGTATCATTTGCTAGGTCGGCGGATGGTGTCCTTGAAATTACATCAGAAGAGAATGTTCCAGAAACAGGGATGCAAGTGGAGATAGATTGTGCCGAAGTTCTTCATGATCCGGATACACTTTATTGTCATTGCCGTCAACCATGGACAAAGGAATTTATGATCATGTGTGAAAATTGTAGGGATTGGTTTCATGGAATGTAAGTACACTCATAGAAAGCTAATTCTTTTCAAATTCTCTCAGTGTTTTCTTCGACATTACAGCTGCGTAAGCATAAGCGAAAATGAAGCTCTTGATATTGACTTATATCATTGCTCGATTTGTGAACCACTAGTTGGTAAAACAATTTGTAAGTCTAGTTTGTTAATTTTAAATATACAATTTTTGNGCTCGATTTGTGAACCACTAGTTGGTAAAACAATTTGTAAGTCTAGTTTGTTAATTTTAAATATACAATTTTTGTGTCTGATGTAAATTTGTTTTGTTGTTCTTATAAATGTTAGACAAGAAAGCAGGTGATGTTCCCATTGCTGCAGGTTCTGAATTGTTCATAAGTAAACTGAAGGAAAGAGTATTTGTGAGGTAAAGGCAATAGAGTTTTAGATAAATACCAAATCCAGAAGAAAGGAAATTATTATTATTTTCTGCCAAACTAGTGCGGATGAAATAATCACACGAGAAAGAGGACACAACCTTAACTTGCCCAACCTCTTTCTCAAAGGGTTCAACCGTCCGATTGTTGTAGATGAGGTCGATGGACTTGGAATCAAATTGCCACCAGAGACTATCACTGTGCGAGATATAGAAAGATTTGTTGGGCCTTCAATGGCGGTAGAGGTCATCGAAGTTGAGAAGCAAAGCTCAAGCCCAATGACACTACGCTCATTCATTGACTACTTCACGTCGCCAAATCGTATCCAACGTCTTAATCTTATCAGTTTGGAAGTGTCGGATACATCGTAAGATTCAAAATATACATAAATTTATAACATTTATTGGACTAACGGAAACCGTTACGTTCTGCAGACTGGGTCAACTCATTGAACCTCCATACATTGCACGAAAACTTGATTGGGTTCTTAATACATGGCCACAGGGTTTGGATGAGGAATTATTTCAACGTCCCAAAGTCTCGAAGTACTGCCTCATCGGTTCGAAGGACTCTTACACGGATTTCCATATCGACTTTGGTGGCACTTCTGTCTGGTACCACGTTCTATGGGTAAAATATAAACATTGCTTTGTTCTATATAATCAATCTAAACTAGATTACTATCATTTCACTTAAACTTTTATAATTAGGGGGAAAAAGTATTCTACTTAATCGAGCCTACTGATATAAATATTTTGCTATATGAAAAGTGGATGTCTTCTTCACCAAAAGATAAATTTGAAGCATTTTTTGGCGATACTGTAAGTTTATAACTTTCTAAATCACTGTGATGAGCTTAACCTCAAATGGTTAGCTATCGAATTTGGTAACTTCATTTGCACTAT
Source organism: Holacanthella duospinosa (assembly GCA_002738285.1). Classification (NCBI taxonomy): domain Eukaryota; kingdom Metazoa; phylum Arthropoda; class Collembola; order Poduromorpha; family Neanuridae; genus Holacanthella; species Holacanthella duospinosa. The sequence continues at coordinate 633,741 of NIPM01000078.1, read as the reverse complement.
CTGATACCATTTTTCTTGCAGGTGGATTATTGCTATAAACTCGTACTCAAGAAGGGACAAACTTTATTCATTCCCACGGGATGGATTCATGCTGTTTTAACGACCATGGACTCCCTTGTTTTTGGTGGAAATTTTCTACATATTCTCAACATGGATATGCAGTTAAAGTAACTTAACTATTCTGATCGTCGTTATTTTACACGTAATTAGAAAATTGATAAATTTAAATTTTCCAGAATTTACAACATGGAAAAAAAACTCAACATCAAGCGGCGCTATATGTTTCCGTCCTTCGAAATTGTTCATTGGCTAGCTGCACAAAGAGTGATCCAAGACTTGAACTCGTGTAATGAGCATGGGGCTGTTCCCCTTCATCTTCGTACTGGCACAAAGACCTTAATACGCAACCTAGAACTATGGATCCAAGGGGGGAAGAAGGCTGGGAATGAGCTTGTCCCACCCCACATCGACACCTATACGATCATCAAACTTCTTAATAGAGAATTGAAGCATGCGGAAAAACGTCTTGTTACCTCAATGCCAAAACCAGCCGGTACACGAACGGCTGCAGCGGTTTTGACAGCCGAGCTCCTCAGTCAAGAGCCAAGTATGACTTCTTTCTCTGGTTTCCTATTGGATGACTTTGGGAAAGGGAAACGGGATCGAAATGTTTTCTCTTCCCCTAGTCAAGACGAAATGTCGCCATCTAGATCTCCTCCACAATCAGCACCAAGAATCAAACTCAAGCTCAAGAAGGAGCCCAGTGGGAGCATAAGCACACAATCCAGTCCGTCATACTCGAGTTCCATGACGTAAGCTAGCTCCAGTAATCACTCAATTATTTTTAATTTCTTTATTCTTAAATTCCCTCTTGGTTTTCCGTACCAGCGAGGATGGGAATGGGAACGGGAACCCGCTTGCTTTGGGATCCAATGGCACTAGTCAGTCTCCGAGACAGTCTCCTCAAGATAGTTCACTAAAAATCCCCAAAATTCGTCTTTCGCGTAAGAAAAGGAAAATATGGAATCTCCTGTTTGAATTGCCTAAGAAAAAGTTGATTCAATTTTAGTAAGTGAATCAAGAGTGGAAGTTATGGGATCTACTCCAAAGTATTCTGCGGCGACTGCTCCCTTCCCTCATGATCATTCAGACTCGGACACTCTCCAAATTGATACTGATGGGGAAAACACAGGAGGTGGAAAAAGAAAATGTCATCATGGGCACCGAAAGAAGTGCAAAAACCACCGCAAGCGGCGAGAGGAGAAAAATCTAAACGAAGCACTTCAGGGTACCTTGAACGGAATGGAATATTTGATTGATTCCTCTGACTACCACGACAGAGTCCAAGCAAATCAGTAAATAATAATTTTCTCTAACTATTCAAGGAATTGGTTTCGTAAAACTAGAAGGAATGGATTGTTTGTTATTGTTACTAAGTAGATTATTTTTACTTTTACTAGATCATTGGATCCAGCCATCAAAGAAGCGATACTTGATATGAAAAAAAGTGATGAATTCTATAAAGAAAGACTTCATAAGAAGAAGCACAAAAGGAAGCGTCATCGTGATCGTGAAGATATGGACAAAGTTCATCAAGATGATGATTACAGTAATAAACTAATTTAATATTTCAATAATTTTATATAATTTAAAAAAATATGTTTGATTTGATACTATAGTCTACCCATCGCTTATGGCATCAGATGATGATGAGGATTTTCCGTCAGGTTCTTCAAAACGAAGTCGAAAAGTTCAGGAAAATGATGTAGCATGGTGTCCTGGAGTGAAAGTAACAAAATTAATTCCAAAAACTGAACGGCCTGGACGTCCAAGTGCAAAAAGAGAGGCTGTAGAGAAGGGCCTAACGGATGCTGCAACAAAATTAGCTTCAAATGTAATATTTTTGAGTTAAAAATCTAATAATTTTTATGTAATGATAAACTGATGAATTGTATTTTTTTATTTTAAAAAATCTAATGTAGGATGCCTTGAAAACTAAACGAAAGTACAAACCAAGATCACCGAATAAATCGGAGAAAGTGAAGAAAGAAGTTATGAAAGTAAATGATGTTGGAGGAGAGGAGAGTCTAATTTCTCCACAAGGTCCTATCCAAGGTCCAAGTAAATTCAATTTCGCCGTTGGAAAACTGGAGATCCGTAAAAAAAAATTCAGAAAAGGAATGGCCACACCCAAACAACGTCTTTCAAAGATACTCAAGATCAACAAGCTTAATAAGTTCTAAATCTAAACATGTCCGCATTCACCTCGTTAGAGAAGTTCTGTTAGAGTATTTATTATTTATTTGAAGAGTAAACACAACCCTGAGTCGTTGGACAACAGGACTGTGTATGACACTTGGAATTCAGTAGGAGCCTTGGGTGAAAAAAAAAGAAGAAAACGTCTCTGGATTTGGTGTTGGAGAAAGTCTTGTTTGAGTAAATGGATACTTGAGCCAAGAGGACAAATGGAAGAAGTTTTTAATTTTAATGAAGAAAAGGAAATGAATCCTGAGCCAAAAAGTTTCCTCTACTATTTCCATTTCCCATTCTTTGTAAGTTGACTCTCTCCACACTTTCTCCAGAGAAAGTGATGAAAATTAGAAATTGTTTTAGAGTTTGGAGGATTTGATGGGAAATTCCTCCCCTCTCATCACCATCATCATTAGACACCCATCTCCATAAACCATTACTCCATATATCCTTATCCAAATTTAGAGACCCTTAGGAATAAGGATCACTTCACTTATAAAAATTTTACTACGTTTCTTTCCAAAATAGGAATTTTTTTTTTTTTTTTGAAAAAAAAAAAAAAAAATTGGAATAAAACTATCCCTTCTTATGATGGATAGTAGTCCTTAGTTATCCAATTTGTTGTCCTCTGGCCCTCCGAACAGGTGGTCACCCAGGAGTCAATAATTGAAAATCTCCCACTAATTCCCAGAGGAGGGCATGATAATAATGATGGTTGTTGATCCGGTGTGGAAGGGAACGCCCCTCCAAATTGGAAGAAATTGTTTTAAGGAGGGAATCCCACTCTTCAAGTCAAGGTCTACAAGTTTTTTTTTATTAGTTTTTTATTATTTTTTTTTTTTGGTAAATTGAATCTTTCAATTTACTCCCGGCACACTGTGAATTCAGATCATGATCATGATCATAACAAACTCACACGTCAGGAATTAGGGCTCATTGATTCCTAATTTACATCAAATTCTTCATAAGGAAAGAATTTGATTTATGAACCAAAAGGGTTTCAATTGGCAGAATCTGACAAACCCACGCCTGCGTAGATCTATATTCAATTATCATAGGTGTGATTTTAAACTAATCAAAAAATTAGTCTTCTTCTTATTCCTCTCTTGTCCGTCCTAACTCCTTTCCTTGACCTTGAGGATAATTGTTTTTTTTTTTTTAAGTTATAATTTCAACCTTTCAGTTCTCCTGACTCATAATTCTTGATCCTGAGTACCTGACTCATGAGGAATTATTAGTTAGAGGAAGTGAGAATGTGATGGAGGTGAGTTGTTGATTGATGTAAGGAAAGACAAAAGAATACACACAGTTTGGTGAGTTTCGATGATGGGATATGGAAAGAAAAAAAAACCTTGTTAAGGGATAACAAGGCTTTTACAGATCAGAGTATAAAAAAAAATATATATATAACAAAGGATAGAAAATTTTGAGAAGGGGGTTAGCTTTTTTTTTTAAGTTTTTTTTGATCTTTTGGTATTTTTTTTTAGTTTTATATTTTTTAAACTACTTGCACGATTCCAGATACTCCCGATCCGAACGAATCCTGAGGAAGAGTATCCAGAAGTATCCTACTCAAGTTCTAAGTTCTCCGACGACGTCCACTCGACAAGAGTCAGTATGGAAATGAATTGAGAAACTACTTGGAATCCTTTGTCACCCAAAGAAAAAAAAAACTAAAAACCTTTCATCTCACCGCGCCGCGAGAGACCAAGGGATGAATAGGAACAAACCTCTTTACATAAGGACTCAGAAAAAAAAAATCTACTGGGCTCTTATAGAGGTTCCATATTTAAAATTCAAAAAAAAAATACCACCTCCTCCAACCAATTAGCGTAATGGAAGTTAGGTTTGACAGGCGGAGTCAATGTACCGGAAGACACAACCTCTTTCTATTATATCCACTCCAACAAATTGTACTCTGAGTCAAAAGTCTTGTTAAAAAGAAAAAAAAAATGACACCGCTGCGCTGATATCTGAAGCGCTTAGGTTATTATTCTATTTAATACGACGACGTCGTCGTCGTCGTCGTGTTGAGATTTTTGAGCCTATTTTTTCCTGAAAATCTCTTTACTAGAGGATTTTCTACAAATTCAATTATGTATTCATGATCAATAAATTTAATACTCACTTAATCTAAGTTGCAAAATCTTTTGACAGTTTCATCATCCATAATTTATTACACGTTGGATTCTGAGTTACTCCTTGTGGGATTACGTTTCACTTTGAGACCATCTGTTCTGTTATCGAACCTTGTCAAATTCAGTTTCACTACTTATTTTTTTTTTTTTTTTTGCAAATTTTTTTGAAAAATACTTGAGAATGAACTTGTGAGAGTGGTCGGTTGAGCATCAAAGGTTCCGAAGAGGACTTATAACCCTTCCAAAGACTCATGCCTCACCTCAGGAGGGAATCAATGTGAGAGACTCCGTGGAGTGATCACCTCGATGAGCCCTTAGTCTGGATGAACAAAAAAAAAACTTTTTTGGTTCTGAATCTGTCCAAGTGGCCCTTGGCCCCTGGCCCTGGCCTGGTGGTCCCTATCTTCAAAAAAAAAACAAGAGATTCTAAAGATGAGTTTCGTTATGAGATCATCTATCATGGAACCACAGAATCCCTCAATTCTCATTGGCTACTCTATACTACTCTAGGAAGGAATCTTTTGAATAGTATTATCAAAAATTATTCATCGAACCATAGTTGAGTAAGGATCAATTTAAAATCCCCATGTGCAATTTCTTTTTTTTTGTTTTTTTGAATTTCAACTTGATAAAAANGAGTAAGGATCAATTTAAAATCCCCATGTGCAATTTCTTTTTTTTTGTTTTTTTGAATTTCAACTTGATAAAAAATTTTTTTTTATCTGATTGCCAAAAATTTTTTTTTTTGATTTATAGACATAGGTTGTTTCTAAACCAGTTTGTCTTGATTTGAATATAGCTCATTGAACTAATGAGAAGGGACATAGNGAGTAAGGATCAATTTAAAATCCCCATGTGCAATTTCTTTTTTTTTGTTTTTTTGAATTTCAACTTGATAAAAATTTTTTTTTTATCTGATTGCCAAAAAAAATTTTTTTTTGATTTATAGACAGACATAGGTTGTTTCTAAACCAGTTTGTCTTGATTTGAATATAGCTCATTGAACTAATGAGAAGGGACATAGGTAAACCTAATTATTAATTAGGTTTCAATATTCAATAAGTAAAAAACNGGTAAACCTAATTATTAATTAGGTTTCAATATTCAATAAGTAAAAAACGTAAGAAATTGAATTTCTGTATTTGATGAGCTTGGAGACTATTCTCCAATTCCCACTTGATCAAATAAATCCTACTGTTTTTGGAATATGGTCAGATAGTAATGATGAGGTCAATCACCGGAATATATTTCATTGGTTACTCAAGTTACTCTTCGACTGACCAATCTCTCCCTATTTATTTCATTCATTCAATGATTGAGACTAGAATGATCAAGTTTTACTACTATAAATTTGGTAAACTGTCATACTCAAAATTTTTTATCATTTTTCACTCAACAAGTAAGGGATCCATTGTATTTGAATTGTAAGAAAGCGGTGATTAGCACGTGGACCAGGTAGGAGGGCATTTCTAACTTTTGATTTAGACGGTTGAATTACAGAGTTGATGATGATAGTTGTAGAAAATTCCAGGGGATCGCGTGAATTTTTCCTATTAAAATGTGTGAGTCTGGACGAATTGTGTGGAGAAAGAAGAGGTGAAGATGATTGGATGGATTGAGGGGGGTCGTTTTATTAGAAGACTCTTTGGATCCTATTAGAATCAGCAGGGATTTTTTCAAGAAAAACAAAGAAGGGGGGGGGGGGGCTAAGTCTAAGTTGTATTCCACAAATACGCACTTTCGGAATCAATACGCGCGCATAATGCGGAAAAAATGTTTTTTGGGGTACATTTGTGTCTTATCTATAGTATCGTCGTAATTGTGTGGGAAATTCAAAAATTCAAAAAATTTATAATTTACCGTATTTCTCGATTTAAATCCCCTGGAGAATTATTATTTCAAACTGGGCAAAAGGTGGGAAATTATTTTAAGGGGGGAATTATTTCGAGGTGGGGAAGTGAAAGTTTGATTCTTTTATACAGTTGAGCCCAGAAGTCTCTATACATGGAAAAAGTTATAATTGAAAAAGATATGCACAAAAAATTAGGAGATTGGACATCCTTTATCTTATTCCATTATAACTCACATCAAACTCATTTCCTTCATGTATAGAGACTTCTGAACTTCAGGGTAGTTGTTTACTTCTTATAAGAGGTAAAAAAGTACAAATAATGGAATTTTCTTATCCATGTCAGGGATTTCTGATACTTTATTGACTTTTTTGTTGTTTTGATATTTTTGTCGCCTTCTAAATTTTTAATTTTCCTCTTCAGGTAATTTTACATAAAATTGTTACTAATTTCGCGTCTGATGAGACTTTTAATAATTCCTGATGGGAATTTATTTCGAGGCGGGGAATTATTATTTCAAACTAGCCAAAAGGTGGGGAATTAAATCGAGAAATACGGTAAATTTTTCTATAGCACGTGACAACGTTCTGCCTGTGATAAATAATCATAACAAGACATTGCAGATTTGATAATTTCCTTCCTAAACTAATTGATTTTTTCCCCAGCTGTTTAAATTACCTGGTCGTAGTCCATTGCTCTCAGTTTAGGTGAATGAATAAATGATTCAAACTTGAATAGAAATTTGAAACTAATTGAATTTAGAAGTTTTGAATTCGGGGGGGGGGGGGGGAAAAANAAAGATTCTAAATTTTCAAATTCCCCACACTTTTTTGAATTTACGGAATTATACGGAAATATACGCAGAGATTGAAATTCCAAAATTCGTTAATACACAATTTTACGCACACGATTTTACGCATTTTTACTCCGTACAGTCGAACACTAAGGGTCTACCAATAGCTTGCGTGGATTTGCGTGAGATTGTGTAAGGTTCCTCTTTTACACAATCCCACTCAAGTGGGGTGGGCTTAGTGACTCTAACCAATGAGAGAGGATACAATTTCGTAAAATCTCTCTCGGTTTTTACACAAACACACAATTTCACGTAAAAGAGGAACCTTACACAATCTCACGCAAATCCACGCAAGCTATTGGTAGACCCCTGGTAAGTTTAAAAACTGAAACTCAAAAGGAAAATCTAAAATGTTTAAGAATAACTACTAGAATGAATATCCCTTGTTGCAAAATTGTTGGAAAGGAATCATCAATTAGATCCAAAGAGACGGAGATTGTTGGTGTTATTTGGTTGGATGATGGGGGAGGAGGGGAGCAAGGAAGTTCATCATCCGAAACTTGAGTAGAACAAACGAGTAGTTGGTTCCTCAACTGGAAAATTTTCACCAACTAGCCGGAGATCCAGATTACTTGGGTAAAAAAAAAAATTTTTTTTTTTTTGTTCTCAAAGAACCATCTAAGAGGGACGAAGAGCTTTAAGAAGATTGAAAAGTTTAGAAGATGAGGGTTTGGTTTTTTTTTCTTTAGGAAACAAAAAAAAAAGGGGGGAGGGGGGTTTGGTCCATGTTCGTCAGATTCAATTTTTTGGAAGATTGATTGGGTCCTTGAGTCAAGATTTCTCTCTAATGATTTCCTTTTAGCGAAAATCCAAGAGGAAGTCATGGGTCCTAAGGATTCGGCTCAAATGGCTAATTAGATATCTTCTCTCCTCATCATCCACACCATTAGAAGAGACTTCAACGATTTGTCGGGAGCCGGAAAGAAGCCGAACCTCTTCAACGATATCATCATCATCATCATTTCTCATCATCCCCCATCCCCCCAAAACAAAAAAAAAATTTTTTTTTTATTTTTTTTTTGTTAAACTTTTGCCGAAACCGAATTTTTTTTAGAATCCGGGTAGGCGGCTCTTTAGAACTAATCCACAGTATTATAACATCAACCCCATCACTTTCACCCGCATAAATATATAACTTTAAATACTACTCGAAAAAAATTCTTTTCTCTTGACCGAATATCTCAATTTCATTCGTTGAAACAACCATTATCGACAAATTCAATTCAATTCAAAAGTAGTAAAAAACAACACCCCCCCCCCCCCCCCCTTTTTNNTCTCTCTCTCAAACTAAAACTGTTTTATATTTCTGATTTATATTATTTTTCCTAAAATTTTCTTCGTCTCCAACGAAGCAAAGAGAAAATTGAAAGATTTTTAAGTTGAAGGTGACTCCGTCCCCCATTTATTATTGCTTCGATGAAGAATTGAGAAATCTTTTCTCTTTCGTTACAAAATTCTTTTAAGCTCTTTCAAAATGAAGATTCGACTCTCACCAGTTAGTAGAGATATAGTGACTAAGAAGAGGGTTTAAAGAGGGCAAGAAATAAGGAATTTGAATAAATTTGACGTTGAGTTATTCAGATGGAAATCATCTTTTTGAGCGAAAGCTTCGAGCTTAACAAAAGGAAGAGAAAGTGTCCATTCTCACTTTCTCCGCTTTCTCAAATCCCATCTATTCTTTCAGAGAATGAAATATTAGTCTTATGTCTTAAGAAGAATTAATTGAAATACCTGAACCCCAAACCCCACCCCCAACCCCACCCTTTTAGTTTTAACAGCAATCATTCAACATCAACCCCAGCCCTACCCTTTTAGTTTTAACAGTAATCATTCAACACCATCCANCTTTTAGTTTTAACAGCAATCATTCAACATCAACCCCACCCCTACCCTTTTAGTTTTAACAGTAATCATTCAACACCATCCAACAGAACTCCAGTTTCAATCTAATTCATCTCCTAGACTAAAAATCATATAGAATTTATTAATTTTTCTTTATTTCTTTCGATGTAATGAATTTTTGGGCGTGAGGATGTTTGATCTCATCGAATGTATACCCTTCTTGGTAGGAAATGAAAGGACGTTTTCTTGACTGATGGTACGATATGACATTCGATGACGACCGTCGACCCATCACTTCTTATCACTACTCTACTTTTTTTTTTTTTCGTCTTTTTTCTTCTTCTTATACAACGACTCTCATATTTCTTTCCCTTTGTTGTCAATTCAAACAAACGTCTCACCGCCACCATTTTCCTATAGTCATAACAGTAATCATGCTAACCTTTCACTTTCTAACGAAAAAAAAAATATATAAGAAGGTACTCAAAGTTCGGTAGTTGGAGTAAGGGTGGAGAGATGAGTGATCTATAATAGAATCAAACACTACGTTTCCTTAAAAATATTCTTCTACCACTTTCTTTTTACTATCAAAGAGGGAGAGAGAAAAAAAAGATTTAAAAAAAAAACCTATAATTTAGAAGTTAACATTGAACGATTCAAAAATGCGGTTATAATATATCACCTTTCACCCTTGGTTATCTGCATTTTTTTATAGGAGAAAGCANTTTTTTTTTTTTTTTTTTTTTTTTTTTTTTTTTTTACACAATTGGGCCAATTCCAGTTGGTAAAGCGTGTGAAGAGGGTGGGAAAATTGAAAAAAAAAAGGAAAAAAAAATTTCTTTTTTTTTTGGTTGTTTCGTAAAAATTTGTTTCCGAACCACGTAAAATAATATGGTGATACCTTATCTTGAAGGATTCATATTCGTTTACTTTATTTATAACTGTATACATACATATATAGTAAAATTTTTGGGAGAAAGTTGGGAGTCTAAAAAGTAGATAGTGTTGTAGACAGGATGAAAATAGTGTGTACTTTCTCTCATTTTTTTAGCATATTTTAAATCTTTTCAAGGTCAAAACAAAAAAGTTTTCAAGGTCAAAAATTTAAATTTTCTTTTCAGAATCCTTAGTAACAGGATCAAAATCTATTTAATCGAACCCTTATATCTTGTTTTAATCATTTGGTTCATCTGATTCATCTGGTTCATCTAGTTCATATGGTTCATATGGTTCATTTGGTTCATCTGATTCTTCTGGTTCATCTAGTTCATCTGGTTCATCTGATTCATCTGATTCATCTGGTTCATCTAATTCATCTAATTCATCTGGTTCTTCTTGTTCATCTGGTTCATCTAGTTTATCTGATTCATCTAGTTCATCTAGTTCATCTAGTTCATCTAGTTCATCTAGTTCATCTAGTTCATCTAGTTCATCTAGTTCATCTAGTTCATCTGGTTCAACTGTTTCAATAATTCTGAACATTTCCAACTGAATATTATTTTAAATTAAATCTTAGGATCTAAGGGAAAAAATTTAAATTTCAAGGTATTGGAAACAGTTTTTACTGATATGAGTTTCAATTTATATGTATTAGTTTAGCTTACATTAGAATCAAAATTTGGTAAAAGAAGTTTGCCAATTTAGTAAGTTTTATTATAATTTTTAGTAAGATGGGAAGAGATAGCGGACATACCAAGGTTGAATGACCTTAGGTTGGATCTTACCAATTCGAATGTTATCATTGACAACAGCTTCAACAGCTCGCCAATCACAGAGACAAGCTGGTGCAGGGAAAATTATTAAATAAACCATTCGAATGAGAGTGATGTAGTAGAGAACACGTTGCCAGAACCAACGACGATCGTGAGTTTGATGTCGAATGATTGTTGCTTCACCAGAAACAAAACGATGAAGTGGGAATCGAGCAATGATGAAAGGATTTGTAACAATCTGGTAATTGATTTGAATTATTTTAGATTTAATTAAGTAAATCTTAAAATTCTTTCTTTCCCACCTGGTAGTCACATGCTGGATCTTTAGCAAAAGTTTCATTGTAAATTATGAATCCAAGAGAACCAACGATGAAAGCAGGCCAATACCAAGCTCGTTTATGTGGCCAGAAATATGATAGAAATAAGGTGGCAGCACATGCTTTAACAATGAGACGATGAATGTAGTTACCAACAATTACCCAACGTTTGAGTCTTGATCCCATTTGTTTTGGTTCACAGACGACATAATTAGCTCTCAAAAACAAATTTGAACAAGAATTAGATTAGATCAATTATCAATTATCAAATTAGAACGAATTAAGTTTTAGAATAATTACTTTTCTTCAAGTGCTGTTAGAATACTTGTCCATTCTTGAATTTTATTATTCATATTAGTTTCTTCAATAACAAGAACTTTTTCATCTTCCATACCCCAAAGTGTCATGATATAAATATCATGAAATTGTGTTCGAAGCCAAGGTGTTTCATAAACAGCTTCTCGTCGAGCAAATACATCACGTTTAGGTCGAAAACTTTCCATAAGTTCTTTAGCATAAATGAAACCATCAGGAAGCGGTGGGAAGCGGTAGTAAGATGGAGGATGAAGCCAAGCATCCCGCTCTTCTTCAAACATTTTTTTAGCTCTTTCATCAAATTTTGGTGTTATGGGTTGACTTGGTGCATTCCAATACATTCTCAACAATTAAAAATTATAATATTCCTTCACCTAAAGTACCCCCCTAAAAAAATTTAAAAAAAAACCAACAATTAATTTTTATAAAGTATCTCAACAAAATTATTGTAAATATATAAATATAAATATAATATAATATAATATAATATAATATAATATATAACCAATGGAGAGAGTGAGAGAGGGAGAGAGAGAGTGAGTTCAAAAGTCCCAAAATGTCCTAAGGGTTCAACGACCTTAGAAACTTAGAAGCTAAACTTTTGATTTACTTTAACTTTTATATTTTTTTATATCATATTTTTGATTCTCATCAACTGCAACTTCTGTATAATGATTTTGTTATTTAGTTTGAATATTTTTAATAAAAAACTTTTTTTTTTCTTCTTTTTTTTTTATAGAAATAACCATAGCAACTTGATTTTTATTTTGATGAGTACTAAAGTTTAGTGAATAAATCCAAGATTCTGGATCTTTATATGAGTTTCGATAGGTTTAGTTGAGTTATATTTAATTGATAGGTAGTTGAGTGACCTGGTGACCTGAGTAAGTTGTTGAGGTGACATAGGGGGATTGGAAAGAAGTGGATTGGCTGTTACCGTGTGGTCGTTATTAGTGAGGTTAAAAGAGTCCCTTGGGTCTAATTTCCCTGAAGATTAGGGTACTCTTGGTATAAGTCAGAAGGTCTCATGATGTTGGATACTCCAGCCCTAAAAACCCACTCAAATAAGTTTCATCCTCATCAGCAAATTTAACTCTCTTCTATCTTTAGCCAATCTTTTGCTTTCTCTAGACATTCTAAATGGGAGTTCCCTTATCTCTTACCCTTTAATTGTGACCATTAGCCAATCAAAAGAACTTCCATACTCAACCATTTCCTAAGGCCAACTTCAGTCCAAATTTAATTCCCTAGAGAACCAATAAGAAAAATAGGCAATAGTAGTAAAAAAAAAAATAAATAAAATAAAGGTAAAGGATTGGCTAAGAATTATGATGAGCGGAAGTAAAGGGTTGAAGTTAAAGGGTTAAAAACTCATTTTAGAGAGGATATGACAACAGACTATTAAATTTTCATTGATTCTTTATAAAAAATATCTCAATTCATCTAAAAAAAAGACAACTTTTTTTTAAACTTTTTTTTTTAGGGTGTTGTTCCAATTTGAAGTAGTATTTTATTTTACTAAATTTGATAACTTAATATTACACCATTTCATTTCTCTTTTTTATCTTTTACTCCCTATAGATGTTATGTCAGTTTCCTATTTCCGGTTTTTCCAATTTTTATATACTTTCTCTTTATAACGTAAAATATAGGATTTGAGGAGTTAATACTCTAACGAAAGGTAGGAAATGAGAAATTATGATTGTAAATAAACATATTGAGACGTCGTCGCTTATCCCTCCTGTCAAAGATTTTCAAACTAATCTAAGTCGGAGAAAGTTAGGAAAATTGATGGAGTTGTGGACATAGTCGGATTCTCTATTAATCTTAACCCTCGTTTTGAAAATTCTACAACGAAAATTTTTGAACCTTTGAAATGGTAATGATTTGGATGGTAAACCATTGTAGGCAACAAAAAAAAACCAGCACCCTAAAAAAAAATGAAAAGCCCACCCTATCACATGAACTGGAGAAAAGAGCGACAGTTGAGAAATGATTCCCATTTCCAAAAACTACCATCTTCTTTACTCAATACTCTTTCTCCTCTCTCCCGGTAACTTTATCATCACTATTTTATCGAAATTTTTATTTTTTTAACTTTTTTTTTTACTTTTTTTTTTTTACTATTTTAAATTTACAATCCAAATAATTTCAAAATAGAGTTAATTAATAATAATTTTGAAAAAAAAAATTTTTTTTTTGAAGGGGGTACGAAAAGTTTAAATCCGTAAGGATATATATAGTGAAGTGAAGACTCAAGACTTATTATTAAGTTGGGAATTGAGAAGTAATTGAATTTCTAACTTGGCGCCATAAAGCGTTGTCCCTTGTGAGTCAGAGTCCTTGGGATAGGATAAAGATAATTCCTTCTCAAATCCCTCCACCAAGGGTTCCACCAAAAGGTTCCACAAAGTGGAGCTCTACTTTGTTGTTTTTTCGGCCTAGCAAGAGGAAATGAATCTCTATCAAAATTTACCTCGACTTTTTTTTTCTCATCCTATTCTTCACTCTCCTTTTTCCATTTCATCACCTTTTCATCGAAAAAAAAAAAAAAAAAACACGAAAAATATGAGTATCCTTAAGTTGTTGAGAGAGGAATCTCTCCACATGAAAACTTTCACCACTCAACTCAACTGTCTATGACTATGACTAAGACTATGACTAAGACTAAGACTAAGACTAAGACAGATATTCATGTGGGCTCTTGTTTTTTTTTTGAGCATATTTCGACTCTGAGTTTGGAGTAGTAGTTTGTGGGTTAAAGAGACTTGGTGGTTGTAAATGAAAGTTAGCCTGGTGGTAGAGAAGAGAAAGTGAAGAATTACTTTCTCTCGTTCTGCTCTCACGATGTAAAGAGACACTTTATCTTTTAGGTCGTAGTTTCATAGATCATAATGGCAGGGCCTGTCTTGACAAGGAAGAATGGCTGACTAATCTTTCTCTTCAACATCAAGGTTCCATCGAAACATTTCTCCCTGTCACCCATCTCTCCACTGCTTTCCTTCCATCTCCATCTTTTCAAAAAGAAGAAGGATGGGACTCCAGTCCTGCAACTGAATACTAAAGAACTAGTCAAAAAAAAAAATACTTTCCATTTTTATTTTATTTTTTTTTTATATCAAATGATATTGCTCAGGTGTTCCGTTTCCAAGAAAAAGGAAACAAGAAACAAGAAACAGTTGAATTTATATCCAAAGGAGTCTCTGTCTTTTTTAAATTTTACCAATGAATCATGACATACTACTACTACATAGTTTTTGGTTACAAAAAAAAAATATAAAATATAAAATAAAAAAATTCTTTCAGTTTACTTTAAATTTACTTTACATTTTAAACTTCCTCACGACAAGTTAGTAGTACATACTATTAAGTGACTCAAAAAAAAAATTTTTTTTTTGAGTCAGATATTATGACTCGTCGAAGTGAGTATAATATAGACAAGCTCGAAGACTTAATTGTANATTTTACCAATGAATCATGACATACTACTACTACATAGTTTTTGGTTACAAAAAAAAAATATAAAATATAAAATTAAAAAAATTCTTTCAGTTTACTTTAAATTTACTTTACATTTTAAACTTCCTGACGACAAGTTAGTAGTACATACTATTAAGTGACTCAAAAAAAAATTTTTTTTTTTGAGTCAGATATTATGACTCGTCGAAGTGAGTATAATATAGACAAGCTCGAAGACTTAATTGTATTGCGGTGAATATACTTAAGTTGTATTCCAAGTGTATTTATTCTCTTCTAAAGACATAGAATCATTTATTCTTCTCTATGGATTGAGTTAAAGTGTCAGTTCCAATGATTGGATTTCTAAAAAAGAAGTGGATAGTAAATTATATACAGTAAAGTTCGGCTATAGTGACTCCGGGTATAATAGAACTCCGGCTATAGCAAACAACACTGTCTTGTCCCTGCCAAGCAAATGGGAGATTATGTGATGTGTTAAGTAGTCGGACTATAATGAAATCGGCTATACTGAACTTCCGACCTTTGTGAACCAATCCTACCTGTCCCGAGAGTCATTTTGTCCGGTTATAGTGAACACGTATGAAATATGTCTGAATTCCGCAATAAATTCTTACTTATTCTTCTATGCCCATCTATGCACACGACTTTGATGGAACCTCAGAATGAGTTTTAGTTAACACATTCCAAGTTAAAAGTCAAATCCAGTCATGAAATATTTTCGTTGTTGCTTAGAAGTACTCGATCTAATGGGGAGCATTATCATAAGAACATAACCGTATTCAGTCTTAAGCAAATTTTCATCACCTAGTACTTTTCTAACATCGACGTAGCTGAATTTATAGTAAAATATTTGGATATAATGAACAATAATTATTATTGAAATGCAACGTCCGTTCACTTTACAGATATAATGAACTCCGACTTTACTGAACAAATGCTACCGGTCCCTACAAAGTCACTATAACCGAACTTTACTGTATATATAATATACATGTATAATACACCCTCTACACGGAAACCTTGAGGTCTTTAGTTGATATTATTCAAAATGAAGGAAGAAATTAATGGATATAAATAGGTCTCATTCAAATGTAAAGTATATTCCTGATATAATTTCTAGTTGAAAATGAAAACAAGAAAATGGATGTCGTAAAAGAGCTCAACGACAACTGAAAAAGTGATGACAAATCCAGGGAGACTTTTATGACTTCCCAATCCCTCTCCACTTGTCCTTTAGTTGGTTGAGGAAGAAAGTCAAGAAATTTTCTAGATTCCTTCAGTTCTTTAGGATTTAGGAAGTAGGAAGTATGAAATAGGAAGTGGAACCTATGAGTCTAAGTTCTCCAACGAAAATAGTCTAAACTTCTCTTCCCATTGGTAGTTGTGGTTATTATTTATTTTTTTCTGGACTATGAGAATCAGGTGGTTGAGAGATAATTGGAGAAAGGAAGGGAATTGTTTTCCACGGTCTTTATTTCTCATCTTCTACATAGTAGTAACGTTTTCCCCTGATTTCCGTCTCTCCCTTCTCTCTCTTTTAATTAATTTCCTCACTCTCCGACTCTCTTCGTCCTTGTTGGAGTATTTCTGGAACCTTGTGTTTGAGCATATGAAAGAAATACAAACAGACTCACAACAAACACTTGGAATTGAGTTAGGAAGTCCTTGGGGTCAAATCAAGTCCCTTTTCTCTCTCTAGAAAATGGAAAAGTAGTATGTAGTATATAGAAAAATAATATATAGAGAGAGAAATCCTTTCTCTGCCTTTCATAATATCATTCCATTTATTCCATTCCTTCAATTTAAAGTGAGCTAGGTTGAGTAAAAGTTTGAGATTAAACTACAATCTTTTACTTCATACTCATACTAATACTTCAATTTTATACTACGCTACGAACAGAATTATCCTTGGACTTTAAAGATGAATATCGACATTTATCTAGATCCATACATGTCCTACCAATTTCCCTAATCATAAAATCCTAGAGAGAGAGAGAGAGAGATGACATGAATTCAATTGGGACTCTTTTCATCATCCCACCTGTTGTTACTAACTGACTCAACCACTTCATTCCTGATTCCTGATTCCTGATTCTTTTTTTTTTTTTTTTTGAGTAAAAGGTATTCATAATTCTTGACGACTTCCGTTGGGTATTATTATACATATATGAAAGTTATAAAAATTTGAAAATAATTGTTTACTCTTTCTCTAGAGCTCACTTGTCAACTCTACAGTCCCATGACAACAATATGTGGGATGACTTGAGGAAATTCAATTATTACTTGACTTTTCTAAACTTTTTAAAAACTTGAATCAGATCAAAAGAAAAAATTTTTTTTTTTTTTTTTTTTTTTTTTTTATAAGATTTGATTTAGATTATTTAATATTTTCATTTCTTTGACTTGAAAATAATTAATTTTCGTAATAATATTTTGAGACTGAATGAATAGATTATGCCTGAATAATTGTAATTTAAAAAAGGAAGTTTAATTGGTCTCTGAAGTGTTGAATTATTGAAGAATGAAGATTCTCTCAAGTCTGTGCGAACCTCGGGTGTGAAGATTTTTTGAGTTAAATCTTATGAGAGTGTAAATATCCATTTTTTTTTATTTTTCGTTCTGAAGTTAGTATAAATGAAAAGTGTGAAGCCTGTCTTCGTCTTAGGTCTTTGTTTTGTCTTTAGAGTTCAGTGATGCCTGAAATTAGAGAAGAATCAAGAATTCATCCTCTCCGTGTCAAGTGCACTTCATAGTTTTTGGATTAATGAGGAGACTGGAGTGTCAATTGGAGTGACAGAGGAAGAATGCTTGGACGAACATTCAAGGAGAAGATTCAAATTTTAAAATATATTTCATTAAGAATCTTTTCAAAGGTAAGGAAGGTTCTCTAAAGAATTTTATTCAAAATACTCAAAGAAACATCAAATCCCTATCTCACCTGGCGGTAGGATTATTCAAAATTTGGACTCTTTTTTTTCTTNTAAAGAATTTTATTCAAAATACTCAAAGAAACATCAAATCCCTATCTCACCTGGCGGTAGGATTATTCAAAATTTGGACTTTTTTTTTTCTTTTTTTTAAATATCTCTTCACTGTTGAATAAGATTCATCTTCAGAATTTTCATTACTCAAGAACCTCTTCATTGAGTTATTCGAGAGAGAAGACTTTGACACCGACATGCTACTAAAAAGAGCAATCGTTGAATAAACCCTTCAGAAACGTTTCCTTTCATTGGATAGAACTACCAGTCGTCACTTTTTCCAAAATTTTTGAAAAATTGTAGAAAATAGTAGTGTACTTACTGAAAAACGAAGAAGATTTGGATTACTTATATAACTAATCATCCTAACACCACTGATGATACTTTTTTTTCCAGAACTTGATTAGAGCCATTAGGTCAACAGAGATTAGTGGATTGGTGGATTGTCATTGGAGGAACAGGAGGAGGATTATAGTCTTCGAATCCTNTTTCCAGAACTTGATTAGAGCCATTAGGTCAACAGAGATTAGTGGATTGGTGGATTGTCATTGGAGGAACAGGAGAAGGATTATAGTCTTCGAGCAGGAACGATTCCTACTGGATGTAATTAATATTCTGAAGTGATGATGGAAATGGGAGTACACATATACTTGATTTCTTGGTGATTCTTTGACCAGAGTTGACCTTAGAATTAGACCTAGAATTAGACCTAGAACTAGACCTAGAACTAGACATAGACCTATAACTAAACCTAGACCTAGATCCAGCTAGGTTGTCATTCTTGTCTAGGTTGGACAAACATAAGAGACATAATGTTGGAGTATCTAAAGGACATAAAGATGAGGGTATTCTGTCTCTGAACTATTGGTAAGTAAAAATAAAAAAAATTCATCAATAGACGAGGTTGATGATTTATTAGTCAATCATTCACTGGTTGGACAGGTCGGTAGAAAAGTCTGATTGAATTTAATGGCCACCAGAGGTCCTGAAATCAGTAAATTATTACCTCTTGGTATATAATAATTATAATTGAATTCTAATTGGTCTATGTGGATGCTCTCTGAATGATAATATGAGTAGAGAAGATCAGAATCAGAAGAACAGACAGAACTAAGACCGTGTTGTAAAAATTTTGTTTTAAAAAGCAAATCCCATTTTGTTGATGGAATAGGAATAGGAAGTGAGGAGCCCTTTGGGACGTACGAAAAAAAAAAGAAGAAAAAAAAAAAAAAAGCTCAAATCTTCTGACTTAATGAGAATAAGATGAATGAATTTTTGAATTGAGAGACTTGGTCCTACTCTTAAGGATCCTGATCTGGATTTGACTGATGAGTTTTGAAGGATTCCCTTGTCTCATTAGTTTCTTCTTTCTCACAAACCTTTCCTTTTCATTACTACACAAGAAAAGACAAAATTTTCAAACCTTCTTTCACCACTTTCTCCACAAATTTATGAAAAGAAAAATTTTTTTTTTTTTTTTTTTTTTTTTTTTGCCACCGTTATCAATTCAAGTCAACCCCAGTCCCTAGCCCTTGAGTCTAATTGGGCATCAGATCCTTCAAACCCTAAAACTCTTCGACTCATCCAACCTAAACAATACTTTTCAAACTAATCAGAACCTGAGGACTTTCTCACAATCACTCCCTTTCACTTTCATACTTTTTTTTTCTTCTTCTGCTTCNTTTTTTTTTTTTCTTTTTTTTTTTTTTTTTTTTTTTTTTTTTTTTTTTTTTTTTTTTTTAAATTTCTTCTAAGAATCTTATAGTATAGTATTTTATTTTGAAACTTGGATAATATGTTATACAGAGTTTGTTATGTTGTAAGTAGTGGTAGTAAGATCTCCCACGGTCAGACAAGTATTGAAAAATTTTTTTTTTGGGGTTATTTTTTTTTTTTTTCTCTCTGATCTCTCTGGAAGAAATACGAAGACTTGGGTTCGTACTTGTGCTATTCATAATTCTTTGTCCAATGTAGTGAAATGACGACTGATTGATGGATCACTTTTTTTTTGATCACCTTGGGAAATGGTCCGAAGACTCTCCTAACTCCACAATATTCATCTCATCCATCATCTTCCATCTTTTCTAGCCACAGCAGGTCCAGAACTATTCAAGGATTTTTTTTTTAAAGAAAACAAAAAATAAAAAGAATGAAAGAAAAAGTCTACTTTTAAGGCTTGAGTGATGAGTGAAGAAGGGGTAAAGGGTTCCGGTTGGAATTTTTGACACTTTCTCCAATTTTTCAAATCTTTATAAATTTTATATTGATTTGAAATCATTTTTTTAGTTCTAAGACGGTTTGTAACATAGAATTATTTATTTACTACGGATGAATTTGGTTGGTTGAAATCCATCTCAATATCCCATATTATTATTATTGGTTCTCAATCTTTTATTACTCGTAGACTACTCTTTAGTAATAGAAGAGTATTGTGTTCGGGTCTGTCTGTTTGTATAGAAACAATAATACACCATGTACAAAAAAATTTTTTACACAAATTTTTTTTAATTTTTGTCATATAGAAACAATTTATTGAAAAGAATTTACTTAATTAGTTAGGAACGATTTCTCCCTTGAGTTGTGATTTTCAATCTAAAATTTCTTTAAATTTTGTATATAAGTGGGAACTAAGCATTCCACTATCAACAGCCCGTTGTTGTCAATACAAAATCCAATGTCTTCAAGTATTGTTGTAATAACAAGATTTGACTGTATTATTATTATTATTTTTGGAATTTGAGAAGGGGTTGTATGATTGATTGGTCTTTAATTGAATTCCATGTGGGACTAACTTTATCCAGCTCTGTGGTGAATGACTCTCATTGGCTACGAACTCAACGAGATGAGGATCCTCCAAAAACATTCAAAAAAAAAAAACTTTGTACAAATTAGGACATCACTCAAGGACACCCTTCTGGTGAAAGTTGATCAAAAAAAAAAATTTATTAAGTTATAATTATTTAAGACTGAGAAGAGAAAAAATTCTCTCCAGTTGCAGTTTTTTGTTTCCCCTGAATACACAAGGGATTTAGGATTTGTGGATAATTGGAACAAGGGGAATTGATTTTGATGTAAATGTTGATATAAATATTGGTTAGAATTCAAAGAACCCTGTTGGTTGGAAAAAAGTCAATTTGGATTGGGGGGGACTTTGTTTTGGGTGAAAATTGAATGGACATAGGTTGGAAATACCCAAGGGATTTTATCTTCTGGAGTATTAGTATTAGAAAGCATGAAATTTCTTGAATGCTTTTCTAGACTCTGTTCTCATTGGTTCTTCCTTGAAGTACGGCTGGAGAAGTGAGAAAAAAAGGAAGTGGCGGTCTCTAATTCCAAATCTAAATCGGAGTTAAATCAAATCCAGAGTGAAAATCGCATATGTCAGCATTTGTCTATCCCCTTTTTTTTTCCCATACTCCAAGGCACTCCCTCTCGTCTTCAGTTTCATCATAAGAAACTTGAACTCTCCAACTTTTTTAGGTCTGTTGGATTTTCTCTGATAGGATCCTTGGGATCTACCCACAGAGAAGTTTCCAAGACTGAAATCCAAGACGAAGAGTAACATGAAAAAGACGCGTCTTCTTTAAATGAAGAACAAGAAAAAGGCGAAGTCGGACGGATGGAAATCGATGAAAAGAAATCCGTTAGACGGTAAATTATGTCTTCTTCTTTTTTTTTTTTTTGACAAAAGATTCGTCGGGTCGACTTAAAAGTCGACTTGAGCTTTGCATACTGGAGATATCGTGTGGAAGTCCGTTTGGAGTTGTCTCAGTTACAAATCCAACCAATAACAGTTGTCCGTCGATGACGACAAAGATGAAGACGAAGACGAAGACGAAGACGAAGACGAAGACGAAGACGACGAAGACGAAAACGAAGATGACGACGACGACTTTTCTGGTTTCTCCTTAAAACCTTTCCTTGATAAAATTTACAAAAAAAAAAAAAAGTTTAAAAAAGAAATGATGAAACTTATAAATTTTTAATTATTAATCATTAACCGCGAACAATGTTGCTGAAGGGGTTTATTATTCTTTGTTTTCACTCAATTCCGCCTGAAGAGAAAGGTAGAAAGAAGTGAAAGGAAATGAATCAAAATTCCGGAAACATGAAAAAAAAGAATTTTTTTTTCTATAAAAAAAATGTTCTTTTTCTAGAAAAAAAAAAATGACTATTTGAAGTAGTGAAGAAGTTGATGTTGTCATTGACAACTAATTTATTATATCAGTTGACAAAGAGTGGTTATATTTTCCCCAACAGTCCGTCTGTCATGTTTTGATCTCAATGGATTTACTCAATTCTAAATCCTTTCCCATCATTAACCATATGTTTTCTGGAGACTTTCTCCAAGTATTTTTTTTCTTTTTCTCCAGTATTGTTGAAATTTGAAGTGTGGTTGTAATAAATGTTTATTTTTCTGTCTCAATTTTTTTTGGATTTAGGCTGAGAAATGATTTTTCTTTTGACTAGGTGACGTCTGGTTTATTTGATGGTGAAAGGGGGTGAAGAAAGTGATGAAATCCCGTTATTGTGGTTTTCTATTTTTGCATTAACTTACATTCACACCCTCGAAAAAAAAAAAGAAAAATTTGCTTTTTATTGAAAATCTGAAGATTGATTGGTGACCATGAGGTTGAAATGTTATGTAAGAAAAAAGGGGGAAGAAGGACTTTTAGTCATAGGAAAAGCCTCAAGTTGACTTTCCCCACTACCATACTCCAACCACCATCACTACTAGACTCAAAGGGTCTAAAATGTCCCATTTACCAAAAAATCAGAAATTCATTTCCTTTATTGCAAACTGTAATTTATGGACAACAATAAGAGAAGTCAATGGCCACGGTCAGAAGACGAAGAAAAAAAAACAACTCATTTCTCCCATCGGCCACGNCACAATAAGAGAAGTCAATGGCCACGGTCAGAAGACGAAGAAAAAAAAACAACTCATTTCTCCCATCGGCCACGGTTTCCATCTTAATGAAATGAATCCCAACGGTTTGTTCGAATGCAAAAAAAAAANCATTTCTCCCATCGGCCACGGTTTCCATCTTAATGAAATGAATCCCAACGGTTTGTTCGAATGCAAAAAAAAAACATACACATACACATACACATACACACAACATCCAAGAAAACTGGGGAAGAAAAAAAAAGCTCTGTTTCTGAAAGTAATTGGAAGAAATTCTTGAAGGAGTTTGAGAAAAGTGGGAAAGTTTTNGAAAAAAAAAGCTCTGTTTCTGAAAGTAATTGGAAGAAATTCTTGAAGGAGTTTGAGAAAAGTGGGAAAGTTTTTCTTTCTCCACAGTAGTAGTGTTTGGATAACGGCGGTGGGTATGGAGTGGGTTGTTATCTCATAGAGTCTCTGAGTCTTTGGCCCAACTGGCGTAGTTGGTAATGAAGAAAGCAGTTAATCATTTTGTAAAATTGGTTGATTAATGGAGAGATGGTGAGTCCTCTGTTTTTAGAGATAAGAGGTCAAGCGTGGGAATTGTTTTGAGTTTGGCCCTCCCTTCCTTGCTCTTCAGGTCCAATAAGACAAACCAGTCAACTTTCTTTTCGTGATAAATGACCAGAGCTCGCATATTTTCTAACCACTACTACCAGTTCCACTGCTAAAAGTTTTTTTTTTTNTCGTGATAAATGACCAGAGCTCGCATATTTTCTAACCACTACTACCAGTTCCACTGCTAAAAGTTTTTTTTTTTTCCCGGATAGTAGTTGTTTAAGGGGTAGTCGAGCATAGCTTGAAGTGAGGGGGAGGGGATGGGGNTTTTTTTTTTTCCCGGATAGTAGTTGTTTAAGGGGTAGTCGAGCATAGCTTGAAGTGAGGGGGAGGGGATGGGGGTCGGGTTGGACTAATACCTGACTCTAGTCTTGGTTTCGAGTCTAGCTGGAAAATTTTGTCCCTAGGATTTTCATGGAAGGCACATTACTCATCCCAAGACGAGAGTCATATTGACAAAAGTTTTCTAGTCTCCCTCCCCAAGTCGTCGTCGTCATCGTCGTCGTTTCTGCCGTCACCAGTTTCGGTATAAAAAAAAAACAGCGAGTCGAGATACTCTAAGTTGTTGATATAAATTTCCTGATACTGATACTGATACTGATACTGATATTGATGCTGATGAAATTCTTCGAGAAGAGTCCGAAATCTTAAAGGAAGTGTGTAGTGATGAGATGTGAACGATTTCACAGAAGTTGGACTTAATCCTACTGTTTCATATGTTTTCTGTCCCCCTTTTCTTGAGGTTTCTGATGTAAGAGGGTAAGAAGGGTACCATAAGAGGGACTGAAGATGAGAAGACCAAAAAGTATTATTGGTTTATTTCTCTAACTATTCTTCATTTTTATAAGTGAGTCATGAATGGGTGTCAGAGGGTTTCCACTTGAGACCTTGACTACAACGACGACGGCGACAGCGATGACGACAACAACAACGACGACGACGACGATTTTCCATCAGTTGTTAGGTTTCTCTCCGAATATAATCAAGTTGGAAGAGACCAACTCCAATCATTCATCAGGGACACTTGAGTCACTGGAGAAAATTAAAATTAGTCAAGAGGACTTAACCGAAATCCACTCACTAAGGTCCCATCAGATGGCATCAATTTGTCATTTTCTTCTGTAGAAATAGTGACAATAGGAACATTATATAGTTCCTTGACGAAGGAATCCAAGACCTAGAAATGACGTTTTAGAAAGGGAACAGGTGATGATATGTAATTGGGATTTAGGAACGCCTTGAACAGATCTAAAGAAATAGGACCCAGGCAGGCAGTGTCTGTTTTCTTCTGGATTAAGTTTGAATCAGGACCACAGCTGCACGATTCTTGAGTCTTTTTTTTTTTTTTTTTTTTTTTTAAAAANAATCACTCTGACGACGTTAAACCGTTCCTGCCATTTCAAGTACCTATCAAAGTCCTCTTGAATGAGAGACTCAGGAGTCTACTACTCTCCTGCCACTTTCCCTTCAGGACTTTTTCTCATAATTTGAATTTTCAATTCATTCAAAAAAAGGATTCATGACAGTGTCCAATAAAAGTCAGTGACTTCTTGACCATCAGGATTCTCTAACTAAAAAATGAACATATCTCACTGATAGAGAAGAAAAATTCAAGAGATTTAGAGAATCTTGTCAAGACAAAACAGAGACGTCTAATATCCTCAGTGACAAATTGGAACAGGAGTAAAGGACTTGGACAGAGAAGAATTCTAGAACATGTGTACTGTTATCTTGAAAGATTGGGTGGTCCAGGGTAACAAGTCTTCTTTCCGCCTAATCACTAATCACTAATCACTAATGACTATAACTAAAACTACCAGTTATAAAGAACCGTTTCGAATCAATTCACCAGTTTTTCTCATGTTTTTTTCATCTGCCTTGTCTTAGTCAAGTATTTTCTATATTGCCAGTAGCATAATTGAATCCTCTCCTCCAATAGGATAAGGATAAGGACTTCTGTCACTTTCTCCAAAGGATAACAATGATTATGAGGAACTTTACTTACTCAACGTTAGTAGTTGGAATCAAAACATTCGGTGGTTAGTCTCTCTCTCTCTTGGACGGATGAAGGACTCTTGAGAACTGTCTCTGTTGACAGTAGCAGTAGTCGACCAATCCATGAAGCTTGTCCTTGCTTGCACCCACCCAAACAAGAGACCTGTCCCTTACTTCTGGTCAATTAGGACTAATGCTTATTCCGCTCATCTGTCCTGGAGGGATGAAAGCAATCATTTCGAGAGTTCTCCAGAGACACACGCAGAGTCCTCAACTTTCCGTTCTGGAACATTAATTCACCTTTTAGACCCACCACTTCAACCACCCAAAAAAAAAAAATGAAAAAATCCCTTTTTTTTCTCAACTCCGCATCAAGTTATACACAAATCTTACTCATCCGTCACCCTTAAAATGATTGGATGACCATGTAAGTTCAAAGTTCTAAGTTCTAAGTCTCTTTCTGAATGATTTCACCCTTGGTTTCTATTTACATTTGTGACTAATTGGTAGTTGACCGTGGAGAGGTTCATTGTAGTGACTGGTGACTGGTGACTACTCTTGAAACGACAAGGTTGAGTAGAGAGAGGGCATGAGCCCTCCTCTATCCTATACCCTTGCCATCTACTCATTGTTAATTTCTAAACCTTATTGGTCACTTGGACCAATCAATAATAAATATTAACATTTCTCACTCTTTCTTCCACCGACCACCGCACAAGAGGTATGGTCGAAGCGGTCTCCTCAAAAAGGTTGACTTTCATTCTCAACAACAATTAGAATTTAATTAGGATATTGAGGATCCTTATTCCTTACTACTTTTCTGAAACTTTTTTTTTTTGATGAAATTACATTTTTTTTTTGAAGGGTATACTGAGATGTCTGGTGTTGATGCGTTGGAAATAATTTCATCTGACAGCTTATAAACTTTCTTCTTAGGGAGAAAGTGAGGGAGAAAATTGTAGTCTATGGATTAATTCATATTTAATAGGCAGAAGACAATGGGAGTCTCATCAGACGCCGATCCAACGAAACGAAATAATCAGGATCTTCCCTTAGTTCCAAGTCTCTCATCTGGAAAGAAAATTTTCAAAAAAAAAAAAAAAAAAAAAAAAAAACCCACTTTCTAAAAGTTGTTAAATGAAAATTCTTGTTTTTCATTTTCATTACATGTATAAGTTCTTCACTTTGAGCGGCCCGACGCGCTCGATGAAAACACTGTAGAGAGGGAGTGGGAAATTATGGAGACAACTTGTTGAAGAGTGTTTAGATTTTCAATTATGCGAAAGGGAGTGGCAGTAGGAAGAATTGCCAAAAACACAGAAAAAAAAAAAAAAAAACTTTTTTGTATATCCAACACTTGTGCTAAGAAGCATTCTCTAGTTTCATGTACTCCTTGGGGATTACTTTACGAAGTACATGCCGAAAAGTCTCTTTTATTACACTCTAAATGCCTCATCTCCCTTTTCCATGTGCTCAGTGACTGACGGACGCTGAATTCGATACCCTTCACGTGACATCCGCTTTCTCTTAACAACTTTTTCCTAAAGAAAATCATCTTTTTTTTTAAGTTTCATTTTTTTTTTTTTTTTGTTTGAATGAGACAGAAAGTGACGGGGCACTTTATTTATTGGGATTAGGGCTTCCCTTGAGTAAACTGAGGCTGAAAAAGGAAGCGAAGGGCTAAGCTTTAGGATTAGGCTCGAAAGGTCCTTCAAAAAAAAAAAAAAAAAAAAAAAACTTTTGATGGACTCCTTGGCTTCAAGTGCCTGTCAATTCCCTTGTGGGTTTCGAACTTGTGGATTAGACCACATCGTATATCCTCGTCATCTTCCAACATCTTCAATAACGTTTACATAATAACACCTTCATATATCTAAAAACAAAAAAATTGTCTATAAGAAATTCATAATGTTCAGTAGACCCAGTCAACATATATCTAACCCTGATCTAACCCTGATCTAACCCTACCGTTGAAAGAAAAAAAAAAAAAAATCAAGAATTATCTTATATTCATTTGAATTATTTTAAGTTAAAATTTTTTTATCTTCTAAGTGTGTTAAAAGAAATATAATTTATTTTTACAACACTCCTACTTACTTCCACATCATGAAGTATCGAGTAGTAAATGAGGCTTCCGGTAGTCATTTTCTCTCTGGTGGTAGTATATAACTGGTGACTGATTGACTTAATAATGTTACTCATCCTTCTCATAAAAAGTGACAGACGGTGTGATGTTAGAGTAACATATGATACAAAAAGTTGTAACTAACTAATAAGAGTATAAGAATGCAATTCGGATTCCAATGTATCCTTAAAATAAAGGTACCAAGAAAATGGCAAAGGACAAATGAGCCCCGCCAAATAATTCTTTCAAGGAGATATATGTATTATTGAAATTTAAAAATAAGGAAATTCGATACCGTTCTTTGTAATAAATATACTTCTATTATCTTCCTAAGTGAATGGACTCATGGATTTTTTTTTTAGATATTATCCCAAATTCGACGTCTGTTTCCATCGAAAAACTTAACAGTATCCCAACACCTGTGTTGGATTTTGTTACTTTTCCCTATTTTCTTACTTTTAGAACATAAAATGAATTTTTACGACAAATCCTAGCAGATAATTTACCCCGCCCCCCTTTCCCTTTAACAACTTCACAACACAATTTCTCCACAATAATCCCTCCCCCCCTCCACTAAAAAAAAAAAATTATTTTTTTGGTTCTTTTTTGAACAAAATTTATAAAAATTTGAAATTATGAGAGCATAAAGGGAGGAGGGGGGAGGGGGGCTATTGACTAAGAGGAGAAATGTGATGATTTAAGGGGGTCTTGTTCCAGTATCCATTTAGGATTTTTAGGTTGAAGGAATACTGATATTTGTTAAGATCTTCGTATTGTTTTTTTTTCGTATTTCGGCTGAACCCTTTTTCATCGAAAAAAAAGGGGGTTTTGTTTCCTAATCTCTTGGGTTGTTGATGGATTTCATCTTTACCGAAGAAGAATGTGTATAAAAGTAAGGAAGGGAATTCGTTCATTAGTCTGACCTATTGAACCGTTGTTCCTCTCTAGGATGATTCCTCTCTAGGATTGAGAATTGTTTTCTAGCAAATTTAGTAAGTTGGATGAGGAGATGACAAGATAGGTGGAGAACTAACACTTTGAAAGATGTTAAGAACGAAAAAGAAAGAAATATATGAGGATACTCATCCATCAAACCCAAGGGATTAGTTGTAGGGCTCGAACTTGACAGAAAGGCGAAGGTGTCCCTTAGGTCTGTCTGTCTAATTTTTCAACCTAGGACTATAGGAGTTATAATATAAGGGATATAATAATCTAATCTACCTCACTCTACTCTCTTTGCCAATTCGTCTCCATGGATCTTTCACTAACTTTTAGTCCTTCATTAATTCACTTTGCAAAATAGACTTTGAAAAGGAAATGTCAAAAGAGAGACAGTGGGCAGTGAGAAAGCAACACCGCATACTGTGACCCACCCAAATAACTCAGCCCTCCCAAACTTTCTGTTAGAACACAACTTTACAAACCTGTCACTCATCCATCAACCTTATAAAGTCTAACCAATATTATTCTATACTTATATTCTTTCTGCCAACTTTTGCAAAAATTTTATATATTTTTCTTACACTTTTAGTCTTAATTACCCACTAATAACTATATTTTTTTTTATTTTTTTTTTCATAATTCAGAGAAACTCCCAAGATGTTTTTAGTTAAGAATATATCCATATGGTGTAAGAACGAAGGTCAGTAGTAAGTTGTCGACATACGACCATGACGGTTAGTGATGGTGTCTGGAATTGGTTAGTTAACTGATAAGACACACACCACTTAGAAGAATCAAAATCAAAATCTTGACAAAGTTTCTCTAAAAGTCTCTTAAAAATTTTCGTTTCTTTAGTTCCAAAAAAAAATATTTGCGAATTTAAGCTTCTTATAGTAAAAGGAGAAGGGATAGGGGGGTAAAAGGAGTAGTAAAAGCTCAAAGCTTTCTTTCCTTAGGACTTTTCTAAAAATACACGGGAAATGAGTATTAGTTTTTTTTTAGTTGTGGCAGTTAAGGGCTCATAATGGGATCCAATTTATTATTTCTCCTGTCGTTAAATTATTATTAGAAACAGTTTAGGTCTTAAGAAAGAGTTATAAGTTAGGATTTTTATATATTTTTTTTTTTTGAGTCCTTGAGTTCAATTCGAAATGAATGTAAGGGTCTTTTTTAGAAAGGAAAGCAGGAGTTGTAAACCGTAGATTTTTGTAATGGGAACAGTTTGGAAAAGTGCTAAAAGTCAAGTTTTTTTTTTCTCTAGAGTTTAAGGCTTCCTCTCCAATTTCTCATACTTTTTGTATTACATTGTTTAAGTGCTAAGGCTCATCAGATGAGATCCATTTCAAAGGGTTTAATGTTTCTTTCTCAATTCTTTTTAAATCCTTCACTCGTCTCTCTCTCACCTCCTTCTTCCGCTTGACGATGAAGCGGTGGTCGGAGGAGACATGAGTTATGACATATGAGACTCATTCTCATTTATCTTTTTTTTATTTTCATGTCCCTATTCTCACCTATTAGTCCAAGTCCAATCAAAATTTAACCCTAAGGTAGTAAAGAAATTTTTAGATAAATAATTTAGTTAATTTTGATTAGAAATGGATTCAGAAGAGAAAAAAAAATTTTTTTTTTCTCTTCNAATAGAAAAAAAATTTTTTTTTTTTTTTTCTCTTCCAGATGGCGTTAGTTGAAGAAGTATCCTAATGGCTAAGAGAAAAGAGAACCATAAAATGAATCTGATGTCAAGTGAAACGAATTGTATCATTAGTTGAGCATCTTGATGCATTCAATGGTAAGATGTAATCCAAAGAGTTTAGATTTATGAAGGTGACATTTGATCCTCATCTTTCAATTCCTTTAGGGTCTATTCTATAGCTGATTGGTTGAGACTTTTTGGAGAGTCCTTTAGCCTCATTTTTCTTAGTATCTTGTGCTTAATAACTCATCTCACCTGGACAGATGAGTCTCATATGACTCAGATCAAAACAATTGAGAGAATGCCCATCATAAAAAATGTTTGTTTTTTTTTTTGCTATAATAAATGATCTCTGGTAGAGGATCATAAAAACTTAAGATGAAATTTAATGTCAGAAGATGAGAGAACAATGTCTTGAATGCTTCCCACCCGACGACGGCAACGACAACGACGACGACTTTTCTTGGAAAAATCAAGAAGATTAAAAAAAAAAAAAAAAAANTTACTCTTTTTAGGAGAAAATGATTATAATTTAGGGGTGGGGGGTATTAATTAGTTTATAATTTTTGTCGGGAGGACGTGTTGGACTCGTTGAAAGCGGTGACAGAGGGTCAACGGAGGTGAAGATTTAAGAAAGGAATTGGCAATGAACGAGGCAATTAGAACCTCAAAACGAACATAACAAATTGCAAAACTCAGGTAAAACCTGTTTTTTTTTAAGTCAAGATTACCTATCTAAAGAGGATTCGTAGGTGGATCTTTGGATTTGTCACCCCCAAAGACAACTGAGAGACTTATTATCTCATCGTCTTAATGAAACATGGGATGAGAATGTAATAAATGGTTTGCAAAATAGGTTGTCTCCTATAAAAAGTTAGGTTATTATTTTTTTTTTTTTTTTTTTCTAGAAATTATTACGTGTGACCATCATAAATCCCATTGTCTTTTTCTATTATCACCATGTCTCCCATTCCTTGTCCAAAATAACCTCCCTTCCAAACATCCTGCGTCAAGACTTTAATTCCGATTCTCCAAGTGAATAAATCATCCCCATTGGACTGGAGTCTCTAATTTCAGACTTCGTCCAAATAATGGTTCCTTTACGAAAAAAAAAAAAACTTTAATTTCAGACTCACTACCCCATGAGATCATTTTTTGGTGGGATCATTTATGAGGAAGAGGATCTTTTTATGCTCACCTTGACGGCTTTATGTCCATTTTCTCAGTTGGTCTCTTCAAGAGACTGATAGGAATCTCGAGGCCTGCCGGATAGAGTTACTCGTACTATGGACTCCATGGTAACAGTTCATTTCATTGATGAGCCAGGAGGTTTCCACAAGGTCAATGAAATATACAATCTAAAATAAAATATATATATACTTTTTACTTGGATCGGGTTTCTTCTAAAGGAAGACAACACACTTTAGTCCGAAAGACTCTCGCCCGCCGACTTTTAGCCCGCGGACTTTATCATTATATGAAAGTAAACTTATGTAGGAAACATTGTTCAGTATATAACCTAATAATAACTTAACCTAATAATAATTTAACCTAATAATATAACCTAATAATACCTAACCCTAATAACTTAACGTAATGACTTAACCTAATAATAACCTAACCCTAATAACCTAACCTAATAACTGAACCTAATAATAACCTAATAACTTGCCGAATAATTATAATTTAAAAAAAAACCCTAAGAAACCTATAAATTTAACAAGTTCCAGACTCATCTCGATATAAGTTGATAGAGAGTCACTTAAATTGGTAAATGGTAAGTGATTCCCATTGGAGATTTGACGCTGAATTGAATACGGTAGGTGCCAGCCTTCTAGGCGGTCACCATCTAAAGGTATATGCCCAAAACCATGACAAAAACATTTTTCCACGAAATTGTTTAATTTAAAAAAGAGAATATACAGAGTATCCTGAGAGAATAATTATTAAGTTGAAGTATCCTAAAAAGCTTAGATATTGTTAGATAGTGACATTCTTTCATTCTTTTCTTGTATCTTACAAGTTACAATGTTTATAATCTTCCGTTCGATTGTTTGATCAAATTTGAGTCAATATCTCTACAAGATCGAATAATCTACCAAGGTCAAAGTCCTTGTAAACTAAATTCTATTTCTAGAATCAACGGGCCGAAATCCGTGAGCCAAAGTCAAGGACTCAAAATTCACGGCCCAAAGTCCGACATTGGTTGTCTACGTTTTTTTTTTTGGGCAAAAGGAAGCGGATACTTTGAGACTTGTAACAATTACTTGATATTCGGTCTAGCTAGTACTTATATCATAGTGGTCGTGGTGGTGGTCTTCTTACTCTGATTTCAGTATTCTAATAGCTAAACCATAGTATCACGGTTCTAATACTTCACAATAAATTATCATTTCTACGCAAAAAAAAAAAAAAAAAAAAAAAAAAAAATTATCCTCACACAGGTGAGTAATGATTCATGAGAGCGAATTTTTATGTCATGTCAACAAGAAGAACAGCACTGTTGGATTATATCTTTCACACCGTTGACAAAGATTTTCATTCCTTACGTAAGTATAAAGAGTCTCTTTCTCTTCAGTTTCTGATAATTCCTACACATTATTCTTGTTATTCAATTTGGAAATGAACAAGAACAATTAGATGAAAACTTTACCAATAGTTTTTTTCTTCAAACCGGAATTTTAGACTAGAAGCACCAGTACCACCACCACCACCATCACCACCATAGGGAATGAATCAGTTGTATATATTACGTTACATCGGACTTGTCTTACAAAAGACAAGTTTGGAATTTTTTCTAACATTTCCAAATTAATGAGTAGAGAGAGTATTTTGTTAATTTTGTGTAAATTAAGTAACTGGTAGTTAATACAAGATTATTGTGTGCTGGTAATTGGGACACTTGTGGTAAAAAAAAGGAATAAGTCTAGAGAGTCCGACTGTATTTCCATGGTTAGGATAATGAAGGAAGCAGGGGGTCCTTTCTAAATCTTCTTAATGCTACGTTAAAAAGATCATTTCCCATTTATCTGACACGGAGGAGCCCTTGGGTTGGTTTTTGGTTTAAAAAAAAAATCCGGTTTTCTTAGATGGCCCATGGAGAAGTTCAAAGGTCAGAGGCGTAAAAATGAATCCTGAAAAGACTCATTGCAGAAAGTCAGAAGCAATGAAGCAAGTCGTTATTTCCTAATATCTAACTTTTTTTTACTACTAACCAGAAGAATCAACTTCTAAACCATATAACTACTAGTAAGTTTGAATATCTTTTCAAAACCCACTGTGTGACTTTCTGTGTAAATGTGATGGAGTTAGACTTGACACTAATTATCCCTCTTCTTCCTATTATTTGACTTCCTTTGATTTACTATTTTTCACCTTCTGACACTTTCCATCATGTAACAACGTCCAAGAATTTCGTGAGAAAATAGAAAAATCTTCTGGGAAGTAAGTTAGATGATGAATAAGGTTTGTAGATCTTGAAGAAATATCTCATACAACCAACAACCCCCCTCCTCTTCACATAATAATGGACTCTAGAATTCATGAAAGAGGTCGTCTGATGATGATGGATTTGGGACAGGCGGTTTGTAAGAATATGAACGAATTACGGTGACATAGGTCTGACAGAAGTATTTTTTTTTTGAGTATTTTTTGAAAAACTTCAAGGGGTTAGATGCTAAAGTCCTTAAAGTAACTCCAAGGAATTGAAAATTCTTGAGAATTAATATTATATTTGAGCATAAAGTTCTCTTATTCTTTCGTTGTTGGAGAGTTCTTCATCTTTTTTTGTTTCTTTTTATGTTGTTTTGACTGATTGAGTGAATCTGGTGCTGGTCCCCACTGTTTACACTTAAGTTCATCCAATTCCTGTCAATCTCTGCCGGTCTGTTTGGTGTTGGTGCTAATCTCTGGTAAGTCAAACACACTTAGGAGTGATTACGATTGGTTAGTTTGTCATATGGATGGGGAAGAGATGGAGAATGTTTATTCCAGTTGTCATTCCGCTTGAGTTGACAACACGGTGAGAGATCTAGAGAGTGAGATTAGTTGAAAATCCATTGGGAACTCTTGGAACTTTTCTGACTTTAAACTTAGATTAGAGTATTTGATCAATATAGAGGATGAACAGAACAAACGGCCTGTTTACTCTCATAAAACTAAAATCCTGCTCAACTGATGAGAAAATCGTATTCTTATCCACCACCAACCAACCGCTCCCATTAATTTTCAATCAGTATCCAAATATTTAATCCTACTTGACTCAAATACTTTTAGTAGTTAGTTGGAATTTTTGAATCACCGGAAGAACCTCGTCGTGACGTAGATATCTAGATAATACTTTACAATATCCTGACGGGAGATGAATCATCTAGAATTTTACTACCACTTCTATAGGATACTCTATATGTCGACAAATTGACACTCATAATTCAGATAACCAATAATGTTACTACTCAACCCTGAACATCTTGTCTTAGAACTACTTCACTATCTTCTTCTTCATTAATCATTACTAATTTTAAGAAGAACAGAATTTATACTCTCTTTGATGACATCTTCAAATGGAAATGAGCCTATTTCTTTAAATATGTCTTCTTTATCTAAAAATTAGTTAAGATTTTCGGAACAATTTGAGGCTTTTAGTCTTATGTAGAGAGATCTCTTCTTTTTAGAAAAGATCCTCCATGACTAGAGGTCAGATGAGGTCAACTTAATAACAGTTTAGCTAATCATATATATACTCTTTGAGAAGGAATGAGTGTATTATTTAGAATTATTTCTTTTTGGATGGTATCTTAGAAGAGGTTTTGTTTAAATTGAATAGTTTTCCGTTCCGGTCGTGATTTTAGTAGGGAAAGACCCTTGGAAGGGATTTTTTTTTTTTTTTTTTTTTTTTTTCAAGGGCACAGTTTCAANATTTACCTTTTGTTGTTATTATTCCTCATGTAGGGAAAAAGGAGAAGAAGAAAAACATAAATATTTTCCTAACAATTCTGAAAAGAGGTACCATTTGGTATTATTTGAGAGCGGAGATTAATTATTTAGAGATTTCATCCAAAAAAAAAAGTTCTAACTGGACTCTCTCCGGTTCCTCCGGTTTTTTTGAAAAGGAAGAGAAGTTTCTCGGTTCTGTTTATCAAAGGAACTGGGCTCGAGGGTATTCATTTTGGTTGAATTTAATATGAATAGCTAAGTAATCAAAAGGAAGAAGAACGTGTTTGGTCTAATAGACTTTTAGAGATAATATTAACTTTTTAGTGTTTATTGGGAAGAGATCGGATCTGTCGAGAAGAGGGGATTTTTTTAGAACCGAAACTGAATTTCCCGAGGCTCCATTTCTCCCCTTTCCCATCATCTCGACTCCCTAAAGTTTTTTCTTTTTTTTTTTTCAAAATATTCCATCTTTTCAGAAAAAAAAAACATTCTTTGAGTCATGAAAAACGATTCTTTTAGCTCAAGCTCGTCAATCACAGAAAACATTGAAAATTCTTACACATGTGACAAATTATGCGAAAGAATATCCCTACCGTGGATCACGGGTTATTATAAACTAAGGATTCAGTAAGTCGGAATTATATTTGTTCACTATAGCCGATGTTCACTATATAAGTGATGAAATTAACATNTGTTATAGGATAAGTAAGGATTCAGTAAGTCGGAATTATATTTGTTCACTATAGCCGATGTTCACTATATAAGTGATGAAATTAACATAAGATTTTTTAAGTATCACTTCTAAGACTTAAGCAGAAGCTCGTTTAAACCGAAATATTTTTCGTAGTCCCGGTATACCATTTATCACATAAATTTTATCTCTCAACTATCACCAATCAAATACAGTAAACATCGCCTAAGTCGAACTTTCAGTTATAACGAACACCTTTCCGCAGTAGATACGTCCTGATAGATAGACATATATCACGTATGTTTTACATCGGTTAAATCAAACCTCGGTTATCAACAACCACCAACCCAAAGTTCACAGTCCCTAAGGGGTCGACTTATCCCAAGTTTACTGTATTCCTATCCCTCAGGATTCGACTAATCTGAAGTTTACTATATACATCACTANTCCCTCAGGATTCGACTAATCCGAAGTTTACTATATACATCACTATTCATCAAAAACCAAACAAAAATTGATATTTAAAAATAATTAAAAAAAATATCAATAAAAACATTTTCTGAAATCTTAAAAAAAAAAAATACAATAATAATATAACAAATAGTAAATTAGTATTATTAAAATTATTTTTTTAATTTTTTTTTTCAATCCCGTTACTCTCACATGTTTTACTTTCCGATAATCAATTGGAATTTCAAAGAATAACCAGTTGTTTCGAGTTCGACATGGCTAGTTTGAGTTTGATTAATAACTTTTTTTTCTTTCTTTTTTTTTCTTTCTTTTTTTTAAAAATAATTTTTTGCTTTAGAATTGCCGTCTTTTGATTATAATAATAAAAAATAAAAAAAAAGACGGAATGTAATCTTTAGTACCTGAAAGGACGGAGTTGGAATGATGGGAATCCGGGTATTCCAGAGACAATGGAATAATATGTGTAATGACTAGGAGTAATCTCTAACTAGTAGAGAGGTTTTGGTAATATAAAAGTGTAGTAGTGGTTGGATGTAGTGGAGACATATGAGGCCTTTTTTTGAGAGTGAGCGCAAGAGGGTTTCTACGGTTGGTCTTGTGAGCCGGGTAGATTTGAGTCAAGGAAAGATCGGTGAGTTGGTCGGCCATGACATGGGAGTAGAATCCTAGTTTGGTTCGGTGTTAGAGTCTCGTCGAGTGAAGAGTCGACGGGTACGGACGGTAGAGAGATCAGTTTGAAGTGAGAGTTGAACCAGTATGGACGACGTATCTTTCATACCTCAAACTACAGAGGACTTGAGTTCAAGGAACAACCTTGTCTGTCATCCCAAACCCCATCACATCCTAACTTAATTAATTAATAATATCTAATTTAATATGTAAAGTGAGACTTGTCGAACCGCTCAGACGCCCTCAACCACCGTCCGTCCGTTCTCTTCTTTTTTTTTCTTTCTTTACTTTCTTCTTCTTCAAACTTTACTTCAAAAGTTTACAACTTTACAATTCAAAACTGTTGGTTAAAAACTTTTTACTTTTTTCATCATCACTCTTCTTAAGTTCCTTCTTCAGTTTTTGGACAAAATTTTAAAGGTAAAATTAGAATTCAAATTATTACACTACTAACTTCAAGTTATTAGTTACTCTTATTTGTTGATAGACTTTTTTAAACCAAGACTTTACTTGACAACAAGAAACAAGAGTTACTTAAACTTAACTTACGTTATGATGATCTTGTTTTGTTAGTTTTTGAATTCAACGAATAATTAATTTATTCAATTCTTATTGTTCTTCTAAGAAGATACTTTTCATCTCGTATCATCTGGAACTGGAATTATGGGGGATAAAAAAAAGTGAGACTGGGATTTTTGAGTTTGAGTTACAAAGATTCAATAATACTCTTTTACTTACATAAATTCTTTACCCCCTTTCCTATTGTTTTTAAAAAATTTTTAAATTTTTATGTAAAAGTACTATAAACTTAATGTGTTGTTAACTCACTTCACTAATCACTACTGCTGAGGCTTACGACGACGGTTGGACTTTTTTTGATTCAAAATTAAAACTTTGAGAGTATTGGTGTGAAATTGTTGATTTTGTTGACCAATTGTAAGATTGTTTGTAAAGGTTTCTTCTTACTTACGAAAAAGTGCACAATTGTGGTGACAAGTTGACTTGAGAAAAGAAGTGATTGATAATTAGTTATCTACAAGTGCGGAATCAAGAATTTGGATAAATTTTTCTAGAAGTTTAGAAGAGCACTAATTTCAAACTTTTTTTTTTTTGGAACCATGGAAGTAAGTTCGTTTTGAGTCTTTTTATTCTTATTATTCTATCAAAGAACTTTCTCACTTTGACAAGTCTGGAAGTTTATATAAAAATTTTTTTTTTTTCTTTTTCTTCACTACTGAAAAATTAGTCTTGGAAACGGGGTTGAATAAATCAGAAATATTATATAGAGTCTAGAAGTTTTTTTTTTTTGTAGAATTAACTTATGGGATTAGAATTGATTGTGTGGGTTTAGGTTTAGGATTAAGATGGATTAATTGGAGTTTACTTACCCAATTCAAAGGTCAGACTTGAGTCGTTTACCTGAAAACTTATAAACAATTTGACTTAAAAAATCTACAATTACACTGTAAATATTTATATCTTTAAATTAAATCTTTCAATTAGGTATTAGGAAATAAATAAATTTTTTTTTTTTTTTTTTTTTTTCTAAAATTTTATAATTTTTAAGACTTTTGTACCAGATACTTATTTGAAAGTTTAAGGCTTAGGGTGGAGAATATATTTTTTGGTACTTGTTAAAAATATTTATTGTAAACATACAATTAATTTTGGAATATTTGTTTGTTTTGCTTTTTTTTTCTTTTTTTTTTTTCAGTTTTTGTTATACAAATTTTCGAACATTGATTATTAGTCTTGTCCAAGTCTAACATGAAATGAAGTGTCATGTGACACATCAACAACACTTTTCAATTGACATTTTCAGTACAAGTTTCTGTCAGATTGATACTAAAGAAGTGTACTTAAAATGTCCAAATAATACACCATATACTTATTATAAGCCTGAGGTTACGGATGTACATACCAAGAATGAAAAAAAAAATCTGATTATAAAATATTTTCCGAATTTTAAGAACCTTTTTGGGATATTAAAGTTTAAAGTTTAAGATACAACAACTTTTTTTCTTTTTTTCTAGCTCTTCAATTCTTTTTAGCACTTTTTATTTCCTGTTTTTCTAGAAATTTACATCACAATTGAACAAATTTAAGAAATTGCACTCATAGGATACGGAATTGGAATTTTTCGATTAGCCAACTTCTTCTTTCTTTTTTTTTAATTTAAAACCTTTTTTTGCAACTTTTAAGAACTTTTCAGCACCCTTTTTTTTGTTAAATTTTACGCACTTTTAAACTACTTAAATGTCGACGTTTAAACTTTTTTTTTCTACTCAAAGTCTTATCAAATATCCTACGGAAGGGGAATTTAGGTAAATTAATGTTAAAAACTAAACGGATATCAGTCTACAATTTCTTCTGGCGTATTTATTAGTCTGATACTGATAGATTAGAAAACTTGAACTTATTTTCTTGGATTTACCATCTAAAGTTTAACCCTATAATCCAAAAATATTAAAAAGTAAATAATAAAAGTTGATATTTTGAACGTTTTGAACTAATCTCAGGGAGGTATGAAAAATGATTAGAGTTGTGCTTGTTTTGATTGGTGGCCGTTGAGAGAGCGGTGTTGTTGGGATTTGTTGAATATTAAGAATATGTCTCTAGTACCGTGTGGAATGCTATTCTGTTGTTATGTTTTATATGTAACTGCAAAAGATGCTATCCTTAGGAATTTATCCATTGTGAGAAGAATAAAAGAATAGCTAATGGCAACTCCTGATTGCTTATGGCATGAAATAGAGTTTATGACCATTGGAGTCCTGCTTTCCATCTTATGAATTTCCAACAATACTTTTGATCTTTCATTGTCTGTCCTATGGAAACTAATAATAACTTAGTACTGTGAGAAGATTGATGGGATTCAATCAATGGATTTTTATTATTCTCAACAACTTTAGACTCCTGTGCCGCACTCAACTCTGTCGTCGTCTGCATATTATTTTTTTCTTCTTCCGACTATTCCCATCTCTTCGAGACCCTACTAATAGTCTCTCTAGGATCCTAAAAAAGAGTTAAGTATTCTATTCTTACTATTATTACTTAGGTCGAGGAAGGAGAGTTAACGATGATGGCTAGTTTCACATATAAAATCTTCTAAAAAAAAATGACATTAAGCATTTAATGCCTTTTTCCTACTTTACGGTTATGCCTCCACCACCACCGACTCAAATCCACAACTTTTATTATTATTTTTTTTTTTTTGCAATATTTGAGAGACTTACTATAGTAAAGTAAGCTTTTGGGTCCTTTCTCCTTCAGTGCCAACCAAGTGCCAATCTCCTTCCTTTTCTTATACCAATTCTTTGACATGATGTGAAGTTTTGGCAAGGAATGGAACTAATTTCCACAATAGTACCAACAAAATAAGGATTTTTTTTCTTTCTGTTCAACTGTTGTTTATACTCAAAGATATTTGAAAGAAAGTAGTTGTGAGTTTTCTAATTTCATGGATATTATTTAAATTAACCAAAGTGGTTGAGTTGAGTGTTAGCAGGACTCTATTTCATCATGGCAATGCGGGATAGGAGTCTATTTTGGTTAGGTTTAAAAAAATAAGTCTAAAAAGATTTAATTTAAATAATTTCTTACTAATTTTTTTTTTATTGGTATATCCTAAGAGATATATATAGTAAATAAAATTATTATGAGATAATTGATATATCTCATCAATAATCTTATCTGCAGTTCTTTACCATTAACGTAGAATTCAAAAGTGGCGCATTTATCTAATCAACTTTCTGTCAGCACTACTCTACAGATTTTTTTTTTTTAAATTCTGTCCATAGTTTTAATTTATTTTCTAAACTTTTTTCGAATTATTGGTTTCAAAATCATTTCATTTTGTAAAAAAAAAAAATAATTAAAAATAGTTAAAATTTGGAAAATTGATTTTTCAAAAAATAAAAAATAAAACAATTTTTTTTTGTCTCTTGCATTGGGGTAAGGTAAAAAATGGATATTCGATTTACCTTGTTTTTGGATAGTGATGATGATGATGATGAGTAATTGAATGAGGTTCAATTGGAATAAAAATGGTTTCGCAAAGACCATGTTTTGCAAATTGCGATGTCAAAGGTGAAGGTAAAAAAAAAAGATTGATAATTTTTTTATGATTAATCATCACATCAGTCAAATGAATCACATTTAATCTCTATCCTACCCACGCTTTTATTCGCAAATGAAGGTACAGTGTTAAAAGAAATCTCTGCTGCGGATCATAAATCACTTAAAATTCAAAATAAAACGTATTTCTATGGATAGAACTCATAAGAAAAAAAAAAAAAAAAATTTTTTTTTGTTTCGATGCTAGAGATATATCTAAAAAATAAGCGGTAGAGTGTTTGGATTGGGAAGTTGTCGGGAAGTTGTATTCCCACTAGCTGTAGCTGTTGAAGGTAAGTCGTATTTTTGAAAGCTCGATGAAGGGTTAGTTTTGTATTTTAAGCTTTCCATTAGTCCACTTCTTTGACGTTGTTTTCCTGGGACCATAGATTTATGTGTCCTCTGAATACGCTAATAAAAATATCCATTTGGCCCACCCATTTTGAAAGTAAAACCGGAAAAGAAGCGAAACTTTAGTTTTATTTTATGTTATGTTATGTTAACCAAAGAAATAGGAATCCGAGATCGTAAAGTAGTTTATTGGAATACAGAAAGAGTATTCCTATTATTATTCTTATGAGCCATATGCTCTGATTTGTCATTTGTCCATTGAGGGCACATGTAAAGGGGAGGAGTTAGGAGTTAGGTTGAGGTCAGTCTTCCAGAATGTACATTTGACTCGAGACGGAAATGTCATATACTCTCTTCGTCTCTACTCATCCCTGTCACCTTACTAACCAACGACCATCCAAATTTTATGTCCACATTTGACTTTTATAACAAACTCAACTCTCCAATTTTACTTCAACCATACTCAAATTCATCGTTTAGTAGGACATATTTCGATTTATTTCCCTTCCATGAATTGAGTAATCAATGAATGTCTATTTACTCCATTTCTATACTTTTCTATTCACCTATTATTAAAATAATTAGACCATGATGAAGTGACAGCTAGGCTTGTTGTGTAGGGTTTGAAAAAAAAAATTTTTTTCTTGGTTGATTTTTAGAAAATATATATATATATACATATTGGGCTGGAGTTGTTTAGTTGTAGTGATCCCTTTGGCTCCAATTCTTATCATAGTTCATTATCCTTAAGGAATGGATTTGTAAATTTTCTCAGACGGGTTCTGCTCGTAGTTTAAAGATTGTAAAATGGCTCCTTTCCTATCTCTTTTTTCGTTGTTGGATTGAGTTAGAATGTATAGTTTGTCTTCTTATTGGACGGCTATCTCTCTTCGGATGAGTGAGTGGGACAAAAGATGTTGCTTCTGGAGAGAAGTGTCAAGATTAAGTAAAGTTCGTCCTGGAATGTTGTTCCTTAATGGATAGGGATCTTTCTCTTGAATTACCCGAGGAGTTTAAAAAGAAGATGGGAAGAGAGTCCTTTTAGATTTGGGACTTTTTCTTACCCCCTTCTCCCCCTTACCCCTTTGAGTTGGAGATTACATACCTCAGATGACATCAAAACAAACAGATACATGTGTTCAGTCTCCACTCTCCCTTGTCTAAAGTTTGTGGTTGAATAAAGTCTCTTAGCTCCAAGGCCCTGAATTAATTTTGAGCTTTTATATTTTATTTCAAGTTTAGATAGAAGTAGTAGTAAGTTGTTAGAAAGAGTTGTTCTTTTTCGATGAAACGTTCGGATTTTAAAATTGAAACTGAGATCATACCCAAAGTTTCCCTGTTTATCTACTATCACCACCCAGGAATTGACCTTTTGAACCAACTGTATTTTATCGGTTAAGATTTAGAAGAGCTCTAGATCTCATTTTCTGGAATTTCATTCGCTTTGCCCTTACCCGGGTTTCCAGTTCACTTAATAAAATGTTTATTGTATTCTCTTGCCTTCTTTTTTTTTTTTTCATTTTCATTCCAAAAACATTCCTTCCAGATGCCTAGAAGGTTTGGAGAATTGGAAAATGGACTTCTATTATGTCCAAAGGACTCGAAGCAAAAGGGTCCAAAGTCAGAAGAAAGAAACAAAATGTCAATCGTCATGTCTGCCTCAGTAGAAAGCTGAAAAATGGATAGAAAGATCTGGTTTAGTTACCCCCGTCCCCCTCCTCCTCCGTCTTTCCTTTTCCCTTTGATTTTGACATCATATCTGAAGATACCAAAGACGAAATCTTGAGAAATGTTGATAGAAATCAAACCAAAGAATTTACAAAGTCTTCTTTGTGTCTGTTTTTGTCTATAAGTCAGATTTAAAAGATTTGTAATGAAAAAATTTTAAAATATTTCGATCATTGTATATATCCATGTTGATAGTTATAAAATTGGGAGTGAGTGGCTGAGTGAGTCCTCCGAATGATCCGAAGAGAATTAATTTTTTGTTAAAAAACGAAGAAGGCAGTGAGTGACCTGGGTGAGAGGAGTGATGGTTCTGGGCATCTGGGTCTAGCCAATTGTCTCGAAACACATGGTACGGATGATTGTCCTCTGAGAGTCAACCGGACGGAGACTACAATGACAGAGGAAATTGGGAGAAGATGGATGAATTGTCCTTTGAAGTAGAAAAGAAGATTGAGGGCAAAAGAAAAGATCTTTTTGCTGGACTTTGCTGGCTCTTTGACTCGAACAACGTCGGAATCAGGCAATGTTCCATATATTATTGTCCTTTGTCAATTTTCAACTCTGATGAGGGAATCGAACAGACTCTCAGCACTGAGCCTCTCTCTCTCTCTCTATGTCTTGTTCATTACAATTGAATATAATATAAAAAAAAAATGTCAATTGTTGGTAATAAGTGTGAGAGTCTTGGCACTTTGGTTGAAGACTTACCTAGTCAATTCCATATTGAAGATGTCCTTTGAGTGAAGGAAGTTGGATGTGAAACTCATAAATAATTCCGTGTTGGAAATTCAAAAAGTAGTGAGTCTTATCTCCCATCGCATCACATCGCATCTTTCTCGAAAGATGAGTCAGGGTAAGGAGATATGAAGCGATGAGGAGGATAGGGACAACCTTGCTCAAATGCTCATTTCGTGATACTAAGAACTGAATCTCTTTATGCCATGACGACGGCACTCTCTCACTTCAACTAATTAGTATGCAGAGGAGGAGCAGGACAGAATTTCAGTTCAGTATCTAGTCTCAGTCACCCGGAATCTCCGCTACTTGAGTCACTTTTTTTTTTTAACTACTAACTACTAGTTCTTTGAGTCCTTCAAAGACCCCTTCTAGTCAGGTCTTAAGTTGATAAAAAATAAAAAAATTAACCAACG
This sequence comes from Holacanthella duospinosa, assembly GCA_002738285.1. Taxonomy (NCBI): domain Eukaryota; kingdom Metazoa; phylum Arthropoda; class Collembola; order Poduromorpha; family Neanuridae; genus Holacanthella; species Holacanthella duospinosa. The sequence continues at coordinate 589,633 of NIPM01000078.1, read as the reverse complement.
AAATTTTGACAAGGAGTCTCACAGACAGACGTACATTGTGAGAGTTCAATATTCCATACCTCTTCTCTCAAGCTTGTGGTGTCTCAACCATAATCATGAGTTTGAAATAACAATAGAAATGGACTGTTCATTTTTTTTCTTATTTTTAATTAAATTGATGAGAAATAGGTCGATAAAAGTTGTAGTCACGTTGGTCACTAACGTGACTTGGACTTGAGGTGTTTGTTACTGGGGGAGTTTGTTTGTGTCATATTTATGGCATTACTAATTTAAAATATTGATATGGTCCAGTACCTTCACAGTTAGTAAGTATACATGTACAAATTCATTAGCAATATGACTAAACTTTTTTTTTTTTTTTTTTTTTTTTTATATCTAAGGTCAGTTGACCATGTGTAGGACATTCGTTTTGTTCTGATTCGTGAAACTTATTTAAAAATCATCACATCACAACGACACTGTGTAAGGACCGTGTATTCATTATACAGTGCAACTACAAATAGAAAAGGCTATGGGAAGATATTTTTGGCCCATGCCCTTTGCTGGAGAAAAGAGATTAGGTTTTGTTTTAGTAGAGAAAGTTGTTAGTTTAATTTTTTTCTGGGGAAACACTATACAGTTTCAGAAAGACAATTATTGAAAAGTAAGATACGAAGTTTAAAAAAATCACTACTTATCAAATTTTAATTTCATGATCCAATAATAACCTGTAAACTATATCCTGATTGTCAGGAGTGTCTAAGTTTATTACCATTTTCTGTTCTAAATGATTCTTATGACACTTAAATAAATTAGATTGAACTGAATTGAATTGAATTGAACTTACTATCAATAATGTATCAAAAGTTATGATTTTTTGAAAATATAAATTTTTGGATGTTNTCATAACCTGTAAACTATATCCTGATTGTCAGGAGTGTCTAAGTTTATTACCATTTTCTGTTCTAACTGATTCTGATGACACTTAAATAAATTACATTGAACTGAATTGAATTGAACTTACTATCAATAATGTATCAAAAGTTATGATTTTTTGAAAATATAAATTTTTGGATGTTTTTTTGAAACGCCCATCACTTAGTGTGTACATTGTCTCAAAATAAGATCCAATAATTTCAATTTTCAAAAAATCATAACTTTTGTTTTAGTGATCGTAGAGTCTTGATTTTTTTACCGTGTTCCACTACTTTTGGATGGTATTTTTGAAAATGCTATTGACCAGTTATTACAAAGGCACCACTATTCCCAGCAAAGGACATAGGCCAAAAGTTTCTTCCAATGCCTTTGCTATTTGTAGTTGCACTGTATTGGGTTAGGTTTCTTTGTTTTCTGATTTTAAAATCATGTTAGGATGTAAATGAAATAAAATAAAATAATAATAATATGTCAATAACTGTCAATATTTTCAATTCTTCTTGTATATATAAGTAAAGTGAATAATATGAGATTGATGAATGAGCTCAAATCCTGTATCTGACTGGCACTTTCTTGGCGGCTCTTGTCCACATTCTCTGCCAAAATGAAAGGTCAGACGTCAAGGGATTGGTGGGAATGTAATGAAATACCGCACGTCGAGGTTTCTTCCCGTTGACACGGCGTTTGTATATTACTACTATGTCTAGTCGTTTTGTGGGTTGTCAAAGAATCAGGAAAAACTTCCTTGGAAAATTTACTCTTCGAATCCTGATGGGAATGTAATATTGGCAAAACCACAGGAAGAAAGAAAGACTTTTAGGAGAAAGGTTGTAAGTTTTTAGATTTAGTTGGTCTGAGGATATTGTGGCAGAATAAGCTCAGAATTACTGAATAATTCACCGTAATTAGTTCTAGTTGAGTTCTTTTCTGTAATTAGAGCTCCCGCATCAATCAGAGAGGTCTCCAACTCACTCCTCCCATCGTCTCTATAATTAAAATCTCTTTTTAATTATTTGGATAATTTCTCAAAAACAGAAAATTGGTCAATTGAGAAACCAATCAAGCGTTTACACATTCTGGAAATTATATTTTTAGTAATAATGTTACTGGAGTAGGAGTGATTAGTGGAAGTGGAAGTTAGAAGTTAAAAGTAGAAATAGTGAGGTTCTGATGAAGGTTCCACCAATCCTCCTCCTCACTCTTCTCTCCACGACGACGGTGGTGGTGGCGGTGGGTTTTTTGAAAAACAAAAAAAAAATTTCATATTATAGACAAAATGGTTAGGAATTAAAATCCTTTGTTTTCTCATTTTCATAGAGAAGATGACGGAAATGGGGGGAAATTGTCATAAAATGAACTGTAAAGTATAGTAAAAAGTTGGTTCTAATATTTTACGGGGGATGCATTGTTGGAGAATGGATGGTAGAGTGAGATAGTGGAATTGTTCATGTGTCCTATTTTGTCGGGTAATTAGAAAGACTTGGAAAGTTCCTTCCGCTTCCTTTTTTTTTATTTTTTTTTTATTGTATTTGAAAGACAAAAGGAGAGAAAGTCGTCTCCATCTTTGTCTTGTCGAGATGAAAGCGAAAGCCGTGGGATGGGGAGACGTCGAAGTAAGGCTTAGTTGGGTATTCCACTGGATTTCAGAGGACTTGAGTCTGTCGGAATCGGAGATCAAAATACAAAAAATAGGATTTTTACACTACAATTTATTGATTACTTGGAATTAAACTTACCACCGAATTTTCCATTTCTTTTCCATGTCACTTGCTTCTTTTTATCCCGAATCTAGGAGATTTAGGAAAAAAAAAAGAATTTTTTTTTCACCCCTTTTTTCTCTTAGTTATTATAGTAGAAAAAGTACGAATGTTACTCATTAGAACGAGGTGCTGGTAGTAGCACATAGCACTGTTGCTCGTGAGCCTTTGAGAATTTTATTTACTTCAATCACGCTCATATGTCATTCAATTGTCTCTCAAAATTTTTTTTCTAACTTTATTATAACTTTTTTTGTATAGCTTTTGTTCCATATTTCTTGAGCAGTGTTGCCGCTGGGAGCACTTTTAGGAAAGTCGTCTTTGGGATATAAGTACACTATTACAAAAAGTTAGGAAATTCTTATCAAAAAAATTATAATTTAAAATATTATATTTACATTCTGGAATGAGATATTATCCTCTGATGATGATCCAGAAATGTGAAGAGTGACCTTCTTCTTAATTTTTTTTTCCTCGAAACTTTTAATAATTATTCGATCTAAAGGATAAAAGATGAAAGATGAAGGTGGTCAGTGAGTTGGATTGAGNTCGAAACTTTTAATAATTATTCGATCTAAAGGATAAAAGATGAAAGATGAAGGTGGTCAGTGAGTTGGATTGAGAAGGGACTCGACTCTTGAGTGAGTAAAATATTTGAGGGTCTTATTAGGACTTTCTCTGAAGTACGTCAGTCAAGTGGAGACTGATTTAGCCTGTTAGTTAGTGATGAAAAGAAATGAAGGTAAGGTCTTATATGAAATGATGAGAAGATGTCTGTGATATAATTTCATAAGATCGTATTTTCATCTTGTCTCCAGTGATTCTGACATGAGTTTCTGTAGTGAGTGGAAGTATTAAATAATGCAGGAGACATTAGTTGGTTAATAAGCTGGAGAAAGTGGGAGGGAGTGGGTGCCTTGCTGTCGTCCACAATCCTTCCGGCTCAGTCCTTGGAAACTTTCTTTTCGACTTTCCCTCTTCAGAGAGTTGGATCTTAATGATATATTTTCTCCTGTCATGGTTTAATGCAAATATATGGCTCTTGGACTCTACTCTGATTCTCATGTACTATAACTTTTAAAACTCAACTTTTATCAAAAAAAAAAAAAATCCCAAGGAACCAAGGGGAACCACAACGAGACTCAAACTCACTCCACCGTCGCCATTCCCGTTCCCTTCCGTACGTCTCTTGTCTTTATACAGCATGTTTACAAAAAACGGATACTGATTTTCTCTGCCTTTCACCAAAAATGGCATAGAGCAGCAGACACACACATGTTGTGTAAGTTGGCATACACTATTTTTTTAAATTATTGTATGAGTTTATCTAGAAGTAAATTTTATAATTTCATAATAATTTCCGAATAATGTTAGCGTTTCATAACTCAGGGTAGTAGGCGTTGCCAATAAAGCAATTAATTATGACGGAACATCTAAAAAACTACATTCTATAATAAAAAATTCGGCAATAATAATAATATTGATATTAATTCTTGTCTAATGTTGACTGATCAATTTTCATTGTTTGACTGACACTTGTGTGCCGTTAACATCTATGCACGTCCAACGGAACGATAAACCTTTTGGCACTAGTCAGTATCAATTTCAAGTTTTCGAAGTGTTTATAACAGGGACCATTCGATTACAGAGCGGAATAAGATCGGAAGATCTGATATATTTTGTTAATCTAAAGGTTCACTTGTGCCACAACCATGGCGGGCGCTTGGGTAAAGTATTTACCCGTGATAAAGATTACGTCACTTTGTTTTTGCTATTTTTTTAAATGCTTTGGTAGACCAAAAATAGAGTCCGATTGTGGACTCAATGAGTCAATGACTCTATCCTCCGGCAAAATTGAGTCATGTGATAGATTACAAAGTTTGCAACGATAATTGCCAGTGAGGAATTGTCCTTGAAATCTGGGACTGAAAATAAATTCTAGTTCGAAATTTTCCAGACACTTAAAATTTTAACACACCCCATTGCCAAAGGAAATGTGT